>CAJHQP010009691.1:0-21437 GCA_905132765.1 Moricandia arvensis
ACATCAGCTCATCAGGAGGAACATGCATCAAGATCAATGACAAATCGATCAGTTACCTCTACAGGACCAAGGAGATTTCAGCAGGAAGAAGTCAAGGAAGAAGGTCAGATTTAACTGAGGTTCAGCAGAGTGAACAGAGATGGTGTTCGACGGAAACACAAAGCGGTGACTCATTGGTGATCGGAGAAAGAAGATGAAGAGAGAAGGTAGTGACTTTCTCTGGTTCGTCACAAGTGGGAAGAAACAGAGACCATGAAGTGTCGGCACAGAAGCAAGGGTTATGGGCTTGGATCAAACATGTGGAGTTTTGTGAGGTTTGATCAAAGCCCATAAGACTTGTTCGTTGTTGGGCCGGCTTGGACAGGTAGCGCACGGACAACCTATGGGCTTAGTCGACGAAGCCCATTAGGTTAAAGGCAAATATAAGATGTGCGTTAGGTCAAGTAAGGAACACGGTTCTTCCTCAGCAGCAACACGAGATCAAGCTTCAGAAAGAGATCAAGCTACACAAGAGAGACAAAGACATTAGTTTAAGCAAAGAGAACATAGTTGAGCTCATATTGTTATAGCTTAAAGGCCTTGAGACTACTTGTGTCTTCTTGGTGTTTCTCAACCATCACAGTTCTATGAGTGATTGGTTCTTCTAACTCTTTATTGATCTAGTGGAGTTTGGGAGCAAAAGTTCTCCCACGAGACGTACCGGTTAGAGACCGGAAACTCGTTAAAGTTGCTTGTGTTCATTAGCTAATCGTTCAAGTAACAAGTTGGTCGCTTAGGTTGAGAATCATTCGAGGCTGAAATCTTAACATCAATTTTAACGTTTCGATGAGAAAACTTGATTTTGCGATTTTGATGAGAAAATTCGATTTTACGGTTTTTATGGGAAAACTTGATTTTGCGGCTTTGGCCAGAAAACACAATTTTGTCGTTTAACAGGAAAACGCGATTTTGTTGTTTTGGCTAAAAAACATAATTTGCGATTTTGACAAAAAAAATTAATTAAAAAATAAAATGAAATTAGAATTTTCTAATTTCTTAAACTTAAACATTTTGGCTATTTGGGCCGCCCAATGTCCAGACGGTCTAACCCGGTTTTGTCCATGGACGCAATTGGGTTTTGCCCATTTACACCCATTTAAATTTGGTCTAATACGGGTATGTCCATATTAACCCATAACAATTTGGACACGGGCAGCTCATAGACAACCCGCCCATTTGACATCCCTACATATATATAACCTTTTTATATATACATGGACCTACAAAAATTGGAGACCAAGGCCAAGGTTTCAATGGGCTTGGCCCAAATCTGGCCCTTCCTAGGCCACATGTCCATAATGATATGAGATATAAATAGTTTGAGTCCCATTGAAATCACCATTAAAGAATACATATACAATCCTACAAAAAGTGCAATTATGTATCAAAAAACTTCTATGGTAACATGTTTCAATACCTAAATGACATCTTTAATAGCAGTAACCATCAATTAGAATAATAAAATTCACATTGTCATCTAGTAGAGAAGCGGCCATAAACCAGAATAATCTATGTTACTGCTATCAAAACTACTGTAGATTGGCATATATTCCTATCACAGTTAACTAAAGAGGAACTCATAGTTTATTAACAACCAGAGTCAGAAAAATTAGTACAACAAATTGTCTCTTTTTTTTTATCATTCTGTATAGTTGAGTATGAATCATTTTTCACTAAAATTTTCAAGAAAATGTATATCTCATTCTATATTACTATTCTTTAAACTCAATATTGAGAACACTTGGCAAGAGTTAATAATAAAATGTTACTAATTTCCTGATGCTAACAAATCATACATTAATCAGATAAATCTTAATAGAACAAATACTAATTGGAATCACAAATCAAGTACGAATGTGAAACGCACAAGCTACATTTGCGTTATAACTGCCAAGGACTACAATGTCGACATTGCTGATTCGCATATATGTACAACTAAATAGTTGACAAAGCGACGAAGATATGAAACAAGCAAAAGAGTAAATTCTATCCATCGGCCTTCATGCAATCCTAAAATGACCCAAAAGTATTAAAAAAAACAGCATAAGCAAATATGTACCACAGAGATAAATAAAGAGAATGAATGAATACGAAGAAAAAGCTGCACTGGCTTTAGTTTGATTGCTTAGAACCCAAATTTCCATTGGAATTATATTTCCTTATAGTATATATAGTTAAATGTCTCCTTCATTTTCTTCATTGATGAAACCAATTGATAATCCTAACAGTTAGATGCAAGGGTTGCAGTAAAGACAATGCCTTGAAAGCAAGCTCAAGTATTACTTTCTATGTACTCAGTTATATACTCTTATATGAGTTTTGTTTACTTCTCTAGTTTTCCTCAGAATCCAGGTTGTGGTCTGATACCTACAGCTACATGAATTCTTGATTTCCAATGTTAGATTGTGAAGCCGTTTAGGCCACTAGGTTAGTGATAAGGAATTTTCTCAATCCTAATATCAAAGTAGTATAAAAAGATGTCAAAACAATCCTAAGTTGTTTTAAACAATGAGAATACAAGTAAATACTTAATCTAAATGAAATCAAGGTAGTAATGTGAACAAGTAACAAGTAATTAGCAAGCAAACAACTAAGCTTTCAATCAAATAAGAGCAAGTAGGAGTCATGGGTTTAGGCATCTGATTTCAAATGACTAAGATCTACTAGCAATCTTCAATCAATACATTTCCTTAAGTCTAGACACAATCCTAAACAAGTTTTTGTCAAGATAAATGTTCATTTGCTTTCATTAATCACATCAAATTTTTTTGGTTTAGTTCACCGAAGCAATCATTAAGAACAACTCTATTAACTATCTAAGCTTGAGTTGGTTCAGACATTTCACCAAACACTTTCCGGGCATGAAATGTCTAGAGCTCTAGTTTAGAGTGATTAAGATTAAACTAGCATTAAGAATACCCAACAAGCAAGGAAATAGATAGATCTAACATTAGTCACCCTAGATTTCACTTAATCACTCTAATCACCTTAACCCATGAATCCAAAAGGTAATTACTCAATAATAGACACACTAAACTCAAAAATCATGGATGATTCAAGGTTAATCATGATTAGTGATCAAGATAATTCTAGAAATAAATGATATATATGAAAAGAGACTAAAGATTGAACCTTTCACCAAAATAGGTTTGTGATTAAACAAAAAATAAGATGATCACTAAGAACAAGTCAAAAGTGTATTTATAGGACTTCTAAAAAGCTAATGGGCTCAGTCAACAAGTTCGAGAAAGCCCAATAAAACATAAGGACTCGACCAAGACAAAACGCCGCACGGCCTCCATAACCCGCTTTGGGTGCCCGTTCTATTACACAACGGGCTTGCACCCAGCTCTGGATGCCCGCTCCAGATACTTGCTCCACGCCTCAGATAATGCCGAGCGGCCTCCATAACCCGCTCTGGGTGCCCACTTTGTTACACAATGGGCTTGCACCCCACTCCGGATGTATTCTTCAAATATTTGCTCCACACCTTAGATAATGCCGAGCAGCCACTACACCATGCACTGTATGGCCACTCCAACTCACATTCATTACCGGCAGTGTTGGTACTCCACTCTAACTCGCCCACTCTGGACTCAAGTAGTTGTCGACGATGGCGTCCTGTCCAGAGCAGTTTCCATAACCCGCAACAACACTCCGCTCTGATGCTCACCTTGCCCAATAATCATTTTCTACTCCTTTTTGAGCCAAAAAGCCTCCAAGAACTCCAAAGGATATTCCAACACCTAATAAAGACTTATATATGCAAATGGAATCTAAGGATGCCTAAATTCTAATCTAAATGATCAAAATTTACAAGAATGAAAAATCAAAACAATGCAAATATGCAAGATATCAACTCCCTCAAACTTGTATTTTACTTGTCCTCAAGTGAACTTTCAAAAACAACTAAGGAAATGAGGTTTGAAATTGGGAGCTCATAACCAAAAGATACACTTCCTAGCCTTCAATATGACATCCTAAAGAAACATAGCAAATAGCATGAGCAAACTCTCTTATTATACTTTAGCTTCTCAATACCTATCAAGACTCTTATACCTCTACACAAGTTGAAGTGCTCTTCAACTAGCAAGTCTTTTGACCAACTCTCACATTCATTTAAACAAGCTAATAATATGAATTCTTGCATATGGAAACTTGATCTTAATCATTTGGTTTAGTAAGTGGAAATGGTTGAATGTGATGGGTAAAAGAATGGTTCAAATACATTTTTATATGGTGACTTACACTAAAGAAAAAGAGCGGAAACATTATGTAAAATTTATCTAAGAAAAAGAGCAATTCATACATAAATTGATTCATTCTCATCATTATACCCCTTTCGTAAATACTTCTAAACCTTACTCTTCTTTTTGGCTCTAAACCATTTCCCTTTTCATTCCAAAAACTCATGAGATCATTCTTCCTCACTCATCAAATAAACTATTTCTTTTTCTTTTTGTTGAACCAACTAGGGACTCTTTCTTTTGCTTTTCTACTTAGCTCTATTCTTTTTCTTTTTGCTTTCCCCAATCTTTTCTTTTCTCTTTTCTTTTCTTTTTCTTATGGGGTTTCTATTTAAGATACCTAGAATTTTTATTTTCTTTTCTTTTTGATTCCTAGTGGTTATCTTTCTTTAGTCACTCTTTTGGTTCATTCCTTTCTCTTATCTCTCACCTAAAACTCAAGATCGAAGTCTTTTCAACACAACAACACACTTCCCATCCTAAATCTAGCTCAATGAGGTCATAAAGCTAGCCAAAGATGAGAATAAGCCAATGTCGCTCCCAATACTCTCAACATTATGCACATGACAAGCTATCAATAAAAGATCTCACTCAAGAAAGTTCAATTAAGGTTTCAAAGGATGGAAAGGTTTAAAGTTGGAAGTGCCATTTGGATTATCAAAGAATGGTAAAATAGATAAAGATAACCCAAATCTAGATAAGATCCATGATCAAGTATACAAGTGACCATAAACAAGAGATATTTAAGTTCATTAAGCCTCAATTCAAATTGGCGTTGTTTCAAGAACAATGTCAATCTCAAGCAAACAACCAGTTTCAAGAAGAGTTTTCAAGGCTCGAAGCATGCAAGTTTTTCAATATATGCTTAAGCTACTTGCTATGTTTAATTAGGGTGCCATTATGAGTTCCATACATGTGTTCTTTATGAGAAATTACAATTCTTGCTCCTTATACAACATGAATGCAATATATATGCTCTATACTCAATTCTAAAGATGTAAATGATGCAACTAAATGGTTCTTTTTATTGTTTTTGAAAATTTTCAATTTTGTTTTTAGATTTTTATGTGAATATGTATCTACAATGCAAGACTCAATAAAAAAATGAGACATTAGAGACTTGGTACCTCCCCCAAACTTGAATTACACAGCCTCTGTGGGTCCAAGGAAGAAGGAGATACCTAAAATAAAACTAAATGAAAGGACAAACTGGTATATACAATGGTAAGGGTGATAAAGTACATGTGTATGAATCGGTTTCAGAGGCATTGGCCTCATTCACGCTGTCATCAGGGAAGGTAGTGAAGTAACTTTGTGGTATATATCCTAAACCTCCAAAGTGTGGCTCACTTCCAACCTCTTTTGTATCATCTTCGTCACCAGTAGAGGTGAGGGAAGGGGAGTTGTTGCCTGAACCGGAGGAAGAGCGACATGGTTCCTCTTAAAGCATTGGAGTTAGCGAGCTGAGAGTGGAAAGCTGATCTCCAAGGAAGGGTTCCCAGTTGGGTTTTAAGGCTAAGGTTGGGGAGCTGAGGTATCTCTCATAATAAATTAGTCGAACTACATCTTGCTACTCCTCCTTTAACTAAAATATCAGCCACCTTCTTTATGAACTGAGCTGAAGCTTCTGCTTGCCTTTTCACTGTTTTTTTAAGCTCATTATACTTGTTCTTGAGCTTATAGATTGTCTAGTATTGATCCTTGTTCCACCTTTGAAGCTTCCAAATGTGCTCATGGGCGTCGCGAAGAGGGCCGTGAGGTAGAGCTCATGGTGCTTCTTAAAGTAGTCGCGAGGGGACCAGAAATAGGATTATGAGTTTCCTCTGGTGACCAATCAACCCTTATTCCAGATCTTTTCCTCTTAGGTTCAGTGATGGGGTCCAAATGTCCATGGGGTCCAAAGAAATCTTCTTTTGATATGTTAAATCTGATGATTCTTGGCTTCTCTATGCATGCGAGTTCGTTTTTTGGAAGCAGCACCTGTACCGGTTTACAGTGTAAGAGGTATGAGTAGACATAATTCTCTTTCATGCCACCCTTTTAGATAAGTGGCAACCTCAAGTAAGGGCCATCAATGAACAATGGTCATGTTGCATCATTCCCCAAGTTTACACACTTAGCTATAAGCAAAGGAGTTATCAAACTACCATTCCTAAGCCGAGGAGCCAAATCAGTTGTTATATAAACCTAATCTTGATAATACATGAAATGCCTCACGAGGAAACCGACCATTCCAAAGTCCTCGTAGATATCGGTACTAGGAAGTGGTAGATGTGTAGGTGTTACATAAACCCCGAACAGCTTGGCAAAATATTCTCAACTCATCCTCATTGATTGTACCTGGCTCTTTTCGCGGATAGAGCGTATTAACAATCAGAATATGAAGATAGCGCACCGCTGGATGTCTTATAGTTGTGTTCTTGTCATGATCAGTGGCATGCTTATTTTCAGTTATCAATTTCCAAACCAATTTGGGGACGTCTTTGAATTTGGGGAGAGTTGATTCTTCCAAGTCTTATAGTTCCAGAACTTCTCCTATCTCATTGAAGGTCATGTGATGAGTCTTTCCATTGAACTTGAATTTTATCTTTCCCAAAACCTCTTTTATATGCTCAGCGTTAAAGTGGAAGGTAAACTTGAGTGTTGCTATAAACTGACATGAGACTTATGTATAAGTAGGATAAGCCAGGAGTATATGCTTGTCATATCATGTGCTTCACCAGTGTCTTGACATCACAATAATCCCCAGCTCCCTCATCATCTTGGGATCAGCAAACCTTGTTAGAGCCCAAGAGAAACCCTTCTTTAAGTGGTTATATAGCTCAGAAGCAGTTGGTTTTTTGTTCATATCCATTTCAATAGTAATCTTCTTCTCTTTAGAAGTAGACATCTTAGCTCTCTTGAGAGGAGCTGGCTCTTCTTTGCTGTCATTATCCTTCTCATCCATAGCAGGAGATGCTACACTTTTTCCCTCTCTCTTCTCCTTTTCCTTTGCTTTCTTCTCAGCTATAACTTGATGCCTGGTTGTTTTCTCTATCCTTGGCTGGCCTGGCTCGGAGGGAAGAGTCTTTCCCCTCAGTGCAGTTTCTCTTTATGCAGCTTCTTTCTTTGCAGCTTTGACTGTTGCTTGGTTCTTCCTACCCACTGGTACCTGGGAAATTCAAATTGTGGTAGAGTATTAACAAATGATAAAAGAAGATAATAAAAAGATGAAACTTAAATTTGCAAATGTGAACTCAACAATTTAATAATCAGCTAAAGGAAAACCTATCAAATTGCAATCATCAATGAAGAACTAGTTCTAATGGATAGAATTATAAGCAAATAATCAAGTTTCTCAATGGCTTTAAGCAAGAAAATGTCAATTAAAAAAATTTATGCATCAAGTGTGTTCTAAATTGAGAAGACTCTTCAAGAATGCTCCAAAACATCCTAATACATCAAGCCAAGACACTTTCAAACTCAAATTTGAACAAATTCAAAATCTCCAAATTTCAAGAACCCTATTTTTCCAAAGTTCAAATCCAGATCAAATTTACCACAATTTAAACAACCCATCATGATATATAAGCTTTCCCTAGTCTAATTCACATGAATCAAGCGACGAAATGACCAAAGTTTGAATTTAAGTTTTTAGGGTTTGTGAACTCACGAAATTAATCTTTGAAACTCCATACCTTACTTGGATTAGAACGAAATGGCGAACTGATTCAAGTGAATAGACTACAGAGGTGAAACCTTAAGGTTAAGAAGAAAAATGAGTTGATTTGGCTGATTTTTAAGTGAGTTGTGATTTTTTGTGTTGAGAGAGTTTGAGAAAGTTTGTTTCTTTGTAGGGAAAGGTAGAGGAAACGAGAGAGAGAGAGAGAGAGAGAGAGAGAGAGAGAGAGAGAGAGAGAGAGATATCCACGAGTGGGGTAGGGTTTAGGTTCAAATTGAGTCGGGTCACGGGTCGGGTCACGGGTCGGGTCAACCAGGTTAGAGTTTAAGAAAACTTACTTGGGTTTCGTCAAAGCCGTGGAGCAGTTTAGAGAACCCAATGGATATACACCCGCTTCGTGTCTAAGTATCGAGTTCAAGATTTAGCGAGTGGCCTCTAAACCCGTGACTCTTTCTCGCTCTGAACCATCTTTGAACATAGAATTAGACGTGCGGCTTTGATAACCCACAACGTACACCCGCTCTGAATTTGCTATCGAATTACAGTTTTGCCGAGCGGGGTTTAGAACCCGCTCTGCTACCCCGCTCTGCTACCCCGCTCCGAGTTAATCCTCAATATCATCTTTCCCGAGTGGGGTTTGTAATCCACTCTACTACCCGCTCTGAATTCACCCTTTAATCGCAGTTTTGCTGAGCGGGGTTCAAAATCCGCTTTCCTACCCCGCTCAAGGTTCATCGTCAAATTTGAGATTTGATGCGCGGTGTTCGTAACTCACTCTGCTACCCCACTCTGACCAAGAACCCGCTCTGAAGTGCATTCTATGAACAGTATCTGGCTAACGCCACATAATCATCTTGTTCTGAAGACTGCCATGATCTCAACGACGCTTTGTACTCGCTCCAAACAGACGCTGGGAAACTTGAGCAAGAGAACATGTTCTTATGGCTCCTTTATCTTCATAGTTTAAGGGTAACTTAAAATATACCCAATCCACACATCAAAAATTTCTAAAATAAAGAAAAATTTAAAGATATGTACAAGAATAAACATGAGACTTCCTCCCAAGTGAGCTTGTTTTAAATCTCTAGCTAGGTTGTCTTTCCTTTTGCTACGCGGAGGTGGGATCGGAGAGTGGAACCGAGATTCCTTCCTCCTATGTTTTGGTGCCCATGGAGAGCTTTACTCTTTTTCCATTGACTGTGAAGTCTCTTCCATCAGTGCTCCACAACACTACTGCCCCATATGGTCTCACTTCTTTAACCTTTAAAGGATCAGACTATCTTGACTTTAGCTTCCCGGGAAACAACTTCAACCGAGAATTGTAGAGTAACAATTGGTCTCCATCACTGAACTTTCTCTTAAGCATCTTCTTGTCATGAAAGGACTTGGTCTTCTATTTGTATATCCTTGAGTTCTTAAAAGCATTAAGTCTAATCTCATCAAACTCATTAAGTTGAAGAAGTTTCTTCTCTTTGGCATTCTTGATATCAAAGTTCAACAACTAACATCCCTCAATGCTTTGTACTCAAGATCAACTGATAGGTGACAAGCTCTTCCATAGACAAGGTTGAATGAAGTATTTCCCAAAGGGGTCTTGTAAGCTGTTCTATAAGCCTAAAGAGTATCATCAAGCTTGATAGACCAATCCTTTCTTGAAGTTTCTACAATCTTCTCCAAAATATTCTTGATTTCTCTATTAGAAATCTCAACTTGCCCACTTGTTTGAGGATGATAGGGAGTTTCTACATTGTGCTTAACAACATTCTTCGTGAGAAGACTTTCAAATAGCTTGTTGATGAAGGGAGAGCCTCCATCACTTATAGCAACCCTTGGAACCCCAAATATTGGAAAGATCACACTTTTGAACATCTTGAGCACAACTATAGCATCATTTGTAGGGCTAGCCATAGCTTCTACCCACTTTGATACATAGTCTACAGCCACAATAATGTATTTCCTGCGAAACAAAGATGGAAATGGTCTCATGAAGTCAATGTCCCGCACATCAAACACTTTAACCTCTAGAATTGGGTTCTGAGCCATCTCATTTCTGTTTGTGATGCTCCCTATTCTTTGGCATGAACCAAACCTTGAGAAACCAAATTTGATAAGGATTTTTCACAATCCTAATATCGAAGTAGTATAGAAAGATGTCAATCCAATCCTAAGTTGTTTTAAGCAAAGTGAATACAAGTAAATGATTAATCTAAATGCAATCAACGTAATGATATAACAAGTAACTAGCAAGCAAACAACTAAGCTTTCAATCAAATAAGAGCAGGTAGTACTCATGGGATTAGACATTTGATTTCAAGTGACTATATCCAATCTAGACTAGCAAGCTTTTAATCAATACATTTCTTTAAGTCAAGACACAATCCTAAACAAGTTTTTGGACAAGATAAATGTCCATTTGCTTTATTATCAAATGTATTTGGTTTAGTTCACTCAAGCAATCATTAAGAACAAGATTTCTAACCAACTAAGTTTCCCTAACATCAAATGTTTTTGGTTAAGCAAGCAAATAGCAAGGTGAAACTGGTTCATATATTTCATCAGACACCTTCCAAACATAAAATGTCTAGAGCTCTAGTTTAGAGTGATCAAGACTAAACTAGAATTAATAATACTCGACAATTAAGGAAATAGATAGTTCTAACACTAAACACCCTATATCTTCACTTAATCACCCTAACTCATGAATCCAAAAGGTAACTACTCATTAATAGACATTATAAACTAAAAACTATGGATGATTCAAGGTTAATCATGATTAGAGATCAATATAATTCAATAAACACAAGAGATATAGATTAAAAGAGAGTAAAGATTAAACCTTTCACCGAAATAGGTTTGTGTTTAAAGAGAGAACAAGAAAATCACTAAGATTATGTCTAAAGTGTATTGAAAGAACTTCTAGAAAGCTAATGAGTTCAGTTAACAAGTCTAAGAAAGCCTAATAAAATATAAGAATTCGTCCAACACAAAACGCCGTGCGCCCTCCAGAACCTGCTTTGGGTGTCCGCTCCGTTACACAAAGGGCTTGCACCCCGCTCCGGATGCCCGCTCCGGATGCCCACTCCAGATACTTGCTCTACACCTCAGATAATGCCGAGCGACCTCCGTAACCCGCTTAGGGTGCCTGCTATATTACACAACGGGCTTGCACCCTCCTCCGGATGCCGGCTCCAGTTACTTGCTCTATGCCTTAGATAATGATGAGCGGCCTCCATAACCTGCTTTGGGTTCCCGCTTTGTTACACAATGGATTTGCATACCGCTCCGGATGTTTGCTTCAGATATTTTCTCCACATCTTAGATAATGCCGAGTGGCCGCTACACCCCGCTATGTATGGCCGCTCCAACTCGCATTCATTGCCGCACAATGTTGGTATTGTGCTCCAGCTCGCCCGCTCTGGACTTGAGTAGTTGTCAACGATGGTGTCCTGTTCAGAGCGGGTTCCATAACCCGTAACAACATTCCACTTTCTCACCTTGCCTGATGATCATGTTCTACTCTTTTGAGCCAAAAGGCCTCCAAATATAAAAAAACTCCAAAAGATATTCCAACACCTAATAAAAACTAATATATGCAGATGAAATCTAAAAATACTTAAATTCTAATTTAAATGATCAAAATATACAAGAATAAATTGTCAAAACAATGTAATTATGCAAGATATCAGTTAGTAATGGAGTTTACTTAGTTAAGAGTGCATTTATTTTCTTCTTGTATATTGTTTTTTTCCTACACTGTTACACCTTTTTTCCTTTTTTGAATCAGGGACTAAGCAATGGTTAATAAAGCGGGAACCCAGAGCGGGAACATCCGGAGCAATGGATTTGCATAACGCTCCGGATGTTTGCTTCAGATATTTCTAAAAGCAATGGATTTGCATACCGCTCCGGATGTTTGCTTCAGATGACCATAACTTTAATTAGACTATGCCAAGACTTGAAGCAAAATGTGAAATAAAACCTGCAAAAGTAAGAAGACTATAGTTGTGTCTTCTGTTGGGAACCTCTAGCAATGCGTTGAACATCAAGGATGATGATTACGTATAGTATGAAATGACTTGAAACAGAGTGGTACCTAATTAGGACATGTTTTTGTTTCATCAGGATTTCAAATCTTGGTGTCAAATGATAGTATTTTAATTTGTTTCCATTCTGCTATTATTGAGCAAAACAATCATAGTTTTGTAATTAGAGTCAGACAAAAATGAACTTGGAGGATGTTTTATACTTAATTTTGCATCTATTTGACCTTGTAATATGTATAGCTGTCAAATGGGTTGTCCAGTGCCCATTAGGCTTGTCCAGTTTGACCACAATGGACAATGGACATTAATGGGCGGTCCATTATGGACATTGGTCTAAAATGTTGTCCAAAACCAAAAAAACTATGTCCAAATGGACAAACCCATGGACACCCATTATTATTTTTAATTTTTTTTTTCAGTTTGTAATTTCATTATTATTTATTTATATTTAGTTTGATCATATATATTTCATTTTCACATTACTCACAATAATTTGTACACAATATTTGTATTCAATTTACATATTTTATATGAAAATTACCAAATTGTTATTAAATTTGTATATTATATATTATTTTTTTTATTTTCAATTTTTCTCAAATATCAAAGACAACAAAGTCTCAAGCATCAAAGACATCAAAGTCTCAAACATCAAAATATCAAAGTGTTGAACATCAAAGACAACAAAGTCTCAAGAATCAACATGTCAAAGTTTCAAGCATCAACATGTCAAAGTTTCAAACATAAACATGTCAAAGTCTCAAACATTAAAATATTAAAATGTCAAACAACATAACAAAGACCATGAAAGGAGAAGAAAGCCATGGTGATATGACCAAGCCAAACGTGATACTCTGTAGCATGCACTTCTTCTTGAGAGTAGAACACATAAGGCCTACACAGCAAAGCACACAGACCACACTGCAAGATTAGTTTCAGAAGTAAAATATGCCAAATATATCATGAAATACACGTAGAACTACATAGCAAAACACAAAAAAACATTTTCAGAAGTAAACTATCCCAAATAATATTATGAAATATACGTAAAGCCTAAAGAACAAAACACACATACCATTTCCAGAAGTAAACTATGCCAAATAATATCATGAAATAAACGTAAAGCCTACACAACAAAACACACATACCATTTCTAGAAGTAAACTATGCCAAATAATATCATGAAATACTCATTTTAAGTGGAGATATTGAAAGGCTAAACTCTTTTCTCTTCCTCAATCATTAACTTGAGTTCATTGCCAACTTCTTCAAAGCCACGGAACCAGTTCCTAGCATATATCAAAGCCTGGACATTTGTGGGTAAAAGGCAGCTCCTATACTTGTGAAGAACACGACTGCCTATACTAAAAGATGATTCTGATGCCACCGTTGTGATAGGGATGCCAAGCACATCACAACCATTGATGTCAACTCTTTAAAGCGGCTTGAATTGTCTTTCCAATATGCCACTACATCCAAACTTCTAAAGTTTACCATATCGATCACCGACTCATCCAAATATGTGTCTAATGGTGATTTGCCACTACCACTCGTCTTTTGAGAAAAGTAATTATAAAAACCCTCAAACAAGACCAACTGTCTCGATACAACTTTGAAACATGTTTTCTCTACTCTCAGATCCTTTCACATACTTAACGATATCCCTGATCTTATCGAAAGCTCCACTAATAACAGCCAAACCGTCTTGCACGATCAAATTTAAGATATGAGCATAACATCTAACATGAAAGAATTCACCACTGCACACTAAATCCTTTTGTAGCTTTCTCTTCAAAATAGCTTGCATAACTATCATTAGCTGAAGCATTGTCTATTGTTAGAGCAAAGACCTTATCCAAATTCCACTCTTTCAACAATTCAGTCAGCTTAAGTGCTATAGCAACACCAGTATGTGGAGGTGGAAAGGCACATAAAGATAAAATCTTGTTTTTCAAAACCCAATCTACATCTACGTAGTGGGCGGTCAAGCACATATACCCTTCTATGTTAAGGCTCTCCACAAATCTGTTGGTAAGCAGAATCTACCAGGTATTTTAGCTAAGACTTCCTTAAGTTTCTTTTTCTCCTTCTCATAGATCTTATAAACATTTGATGTTGCTGTATTACAAAACCAGAACTCTATAGAAGGGTTACCATAACTGAAGGCTTCTCTTATCTTCTCATACTCGACAAAAGAGTAAGGAAGATTGTGCTGGATTAGAGCCACATCAATCATCTCAAGGAACACCAACATATCTAGCTTTTTATAACTACTTCTAAGAGTACTACCAGGTATTTTTGAACAAGACTTCATATGACGAATCAGTCTGTTAGTTCCATTCGACGTAGGTTAAGGCAATAGATCTTCTCACAATGAATGCAAGTCACATTCCATCAGAATATTTCTCTCCTACTTTAAAATTGTTCCAGCACCTAGAACGACGTCTACTTGAACTAGTAGTACCTTTTTCAGCTATCCCTGAAGAAGCAGTTTCCTGAGGCACTATATCATCCTTCTCAGTATCCTCATTGACCATATCATCATGTGGACGATAAAAGTTGTCTATGTCAAGAGTATCATTCATTTTCCTGAAACAATTATACAAAACGCTTTACACAAACAAAATGAATGAAGCCTAACTACTTAACAACAAAATAAACAACACCTCCACATAAACAGAGGCTCACTAATAAAATATTGAACAAAATAAAAAAGTAGAAAGAGCTTACAATGAGAACTTCGAATAAACAAACCCAAATTATATTACAAAAGAAGAAGATCCCAACAGCGAATCTCACCTTAACACGAATTGATTATATCAAAAATGAAACAAGTCTCCCAACATATCATAGGAACACCATAGTTTGTGACCTAGACACCACTTAGAACGAGACAAAGAGCGAACATAAAGAAAAAATAAAAGCTTTCTTATTACTGTTCTGTAGAAAACAAAGGACCATGCACAGAAGGAAACATAGCTATTATAAAACCACATGACATCTACTTGAGCACTAAATATGCAAGGAAACTAGAGCACTAAATACACAAAACCACATGATATCTACTTGATACACAGACGTGTTCCACTCATTTAAAGTAAGGAACATAACTATTGTAAAACCATCATTACCATTTAAACCACTAGATATCAAACACCAAACCATACAAGCAGCTTAAGTTTAAATGAATCATATAAAGATCAGTTTTGTGCAACATAGCTGTTAGAAAACAAAGAGAAGAAGAAAAAGAGCATTGTGGATTATTTTTAACGTATTCAAAAGGGAAAGTTTTGATCCCACTCTGGTTCAGCAAAGCTGTATTTTTCTGTAATAATGTATATAAACTACTGTAAACCATTTGATTAGATGATGTTCTCATAAAACTACAATTTACAAATCTCATATATCCACGGCCATAAAACTATAGATTCTCACTTTGTTGGTTAAGTAACGATGAAGGTGTTGAGACTAAGGTTGAGAAGCAGCTTACCTGTGACTGTGACTGTGACTTTGAAGTTTACGGAAACAGCACCAAACCTCCGATGAATCCTTGATGAACCCTTCTTATGAGTATATGACACTTTCATTCAAAAACCATTAATAGAAAATGATCTGGTTAAAGGGTTTCACTTAAGATACATGAACATCGTTTACGGGTTAAGATTTGGGTTAAAGGGTTTCACCGGAACCTTGGCGAGGAGCAGCTCGTTCGTCTGGAGGAAAGCAACACCGTGGAAAATAGGGATGGTGGAGAAGAGCAATGATGCAGTACTCGGATCAAGCCATGGAGATGAGTTGGGCGTGATGGAGAATCGAAGATGATTGAAATTTTCGGTTTGAGAAATTAACGATGAATTCTTATTTTTTCCCCAAATTAACAAAACCCTTAAAAATTATATATTGGGCCAGAACAATGTCCATTTGGTCTAAGACCAATATGCCCACGGACTAAATCAGTCTTTGGCCCAATTGGACCATATATCATTTGGGCATGACCATGGCTCACCCGTATAAATTTGGACAGGGCGAGCCCACTTGTTTGAGGATGATAGGGAGTTTCTACCTTGTGCTTAACACAATTCTTCTTGAGAAGACTTTCAAATAGCTTGTTGATGAAGTGAGAACCTCCATCACTTATAGCAACTCTTGGAACCCCAAATATTGGAAAGATCACACTTTTGAACATCTTGAGCACAACTATAGCATCATTTGTAGGGCTAGCCATAGCTTCTACCCACTTTAATACATATTCTATAGCCACAATAATGTATTTCCTGCCAAAGAGATATGGAAATGGTCTCATGAAGTCAATGCCCCACACATCAAACACTTCAACCTCTAGAATTGGGTTTTGAGCCATTTCATTTCTGTTTGTGATGTTCCCTATTCTTTGGCATGAACCACACCTTGAGAAACCAAATTTGATAAGTATTTTTCACAATCCTAATATCAAAGTAGTATAGAAAGATGTCAATACAATCATAAGTTGTTTTAAGCAAAGTGAATACAAGTAAATGCTTAATCTAAATGCAATCAACGTAATGATATAACAAGTAACTAGCAAGCAAACAACTAAGCTTTCAATCAAATAAGAGCAAGTAGTACGCATGAGATTAGAAATTTGATTTCAAGTGACTAGATCCAATCTACACTAGCAAGCTTTCAATCAATACATTTCCTTAAGTCAAGACACAATCCTAAACAAGTTTTTGACAAGATAAATGTCCATTTGCTTTATTATCAAATGTATTTGGTTTAGTTCACTCAAGCAATCATTAAGAACAAGTCTTCCAACTAACTAAATTTCCTTAACATCAAATGTTTTTGGTTAAGAAAGCAAAGAGCAAGTTGAATTTGGTTCAGATATTTCATCAAACACCTTCCAAACATAAAATGTCTAGAGCTCTAGTTTAGAGTGATCAAGACTAAACTAGAATTAATAATACTCAACAATTGAGGAAATAGATAGTTCTAACACTAAACACCCTATATCTTCAGTTAATCACTCTAATCACCCTAACTCATGAATCCAAAAGGTAACTACTCATTAATAAACATCATAAACTCAAAACCATGGATGATTCAAGGTTAATCATGATTAGAGATCAATATAATTCAATAAACACAAGAGATATAGATTAAAAGAGAGTAAAGATTAAATCTTTCACCAAAATAGGTTTGTGTTTAAAGAGAAAATAAGATAATCACTAAGATTATGTCTAAAGTGTATTGAAAGGACTTTTAGAAAGCTAATGGGTTTAGTTAGCAAGTCTGAGAAAGCCTAATAAAATATAAGGATTCGTCCAACACAAAACGCCGTGCGGCCTCCAAAACCCACTTTGGGTGTCCACTCCGTTACACAACGGGCTTGCACCCCGCTCCGGATGCCCACTCCAGATACTTTCTCTACACCTCAGATAATGCCGAGTGGCCTCCGTAACCCGCTTTGGGTGCCCGCTATATTACACAACGGGCTTGCACCCCGCTCCGGATGCCGGCTCCAGTTACTTGCTCCATGCCTTAGAAAATGTCGAGCGGCCTCCATAACCCGCTATGGGTTCCCGTTTTTTTACACAACGGATTTGCACCCCGCTCCGTATGTTTGCTTCAGATATTTTCTCCACATCTTAGATAATGTCGAGTGGCCGCTACACCCCGCTATGTATGGCCACTACACCCCGCTATGAATGGCCGCTACACCCCGCTATGTATGGCCGCTCCAACTCGCATTCATTGCCGCACAATGTTGGTATTGTGCTCCAGCTCGCCCGCTCTGGACTTGAGTAGTTGTCAACGATGGTGTCCTGTTCAGAGCGGGTTCCATAACCCGTAACAACATTCCACTTTCTCACCTTGCCTGATGATCATGTTCTACTCTTTTGAGCCAAAAGGCCTCCAAATATAAAAAAACTCCAAAAGATATTCCAACACCTAATAAAAACTAATATATGCAGATGAAATCTAAAAATACTTAAATTCTAATTTAAATGATCAAAATATACAAGAATAAATTGTCAAAACAATGTAATTATGCAAGATATCAGTTAGTAATGGAGTTTACTTAGTTAAGAGTGCATTTATTTTCTTCTTGTATATTGTTTTTTTCCTACACTGTTACACCTTTTTTCCTTTTTTGAATCAGGGACTAAGCAATGGTTAATAAAGCGGGAACCCAGAGCGGGAACATCCGGAGCAATGGATTTGCATAACGCTCCGGATGTTTGCTTCAGATATTTCTAAAAGCAATGGATTTGCATACCGCTCCGGATGTTTGCTTCAGATGACCATAACTTTAATTAGACTATGCCAAGACTTGAAGCAAAATGTGAAATAAAACCTGCAAAAGTAAGAAGACTATAGTTGTGTCTTCTGTTGGGAAACTCCAGCAATGTGTTGAACATCAAGGAAGATGTTTACATATAGTATCAAATGACTTGAAACAGAATGGTACCTAATTAGAACACGTTTTTGTTTCATCAAAATTTCAAATTTTGGTATCAAATGATAGTATATTAATTAGTTTCCATTCTGCCAATATTGAGCAAAACAATCCTAGTTTTGTAATTAGAGACAAACAAAAATGATTTTGGGGTTTATTTTATACTTAATTTTGCATTTATTTGACCTTGCAATATGCATAGCTGTCAAATAGGTTGTCCAGTGTTCATTGGGCTTGTCCAGTTTGACCACAGTGGACAATGGACAATCCATTATGGACAATGGACACTAATGGACGGTCCATTATGGACATTGGTCTAAAATTTTGTCCAAGACCAAAAAATATTATATCTAAATGGACAAACTCATGGACACCCATTATTATTTGAGAAATACCCTAAGATAGATCTAAAAAAGTTTCTGTCACAAAAATAAACTTTAAGGGGAAAAATGACAAAAATAACATTTTTGGAGTGGGATTTTGAGGGTAAATATACGTTTATACCCCTTGGGTTAACTAATCTAAACTTAGGGTTTAGAGTTATGGGGTGGAGTTTTGGGGGTGAGGTTTAAAATTGAAAAATTAAATAAAAAATATTAATTTTTTTAAAAAAAAAAGGTCTAGTTTGGTCATTTTTGTTTTTGAAGTTTATTTTTGTGACAAAAACTTCAAAAGGTGTTATTTGAGAGATTTGCCCTTATTATTTTTAACTAATTTTTTTATTTTCATTTTGTAATTTCATTATTATTTATTTATATTTTATTTAATCATATATATTTCATTTTCACATTACTCATAATAATTTGTATTTAATTTACATATTTTATATGAAAATTACCAAATTATTGTTAAAATTGCAGATTATATATTAATTTTTTGATTTTCAATTTTTCAATTATATATTAATTAGTTTCCGTTTTGTCATTATTGAACAAAACAATCCTAGTTTTGTAATTAGAGACAGACAAAAATGATTTTGAAATTTGTTTTATACTTAATTTTGCATCTATTTGACCTTGTAATATGTATTACAACTAGTTCTTCTTTGTGTTTATACACATGGTCTGATCAATCACTTTTGGTTTACGAAACATGAACCCAAGTTTCTTTTTGTTAGTAATTTCATTTTCTCCAACTATCTTTTCTTCTGACACGAGGAGAGAACCCACATGAGCGACGTGGACAAAACACGAGAAATCTGAAATCTCACATAAGCTCAACAACACAACACCCTAAAGTAAAGAAACAGCTGTTAAGTTTGCATCCAAAGATCTCACCTTGATACACAACACTACAAACAGAATCGTATATTTAAATATTTATTGGTCATTTTGATAACTTAACTAATACAATGTCTGATGTTTTGGCTACAAACAAAAGAACTAAAACACATTTTTGAAAAATATCACCAATATAAACTAAAAAATAAATCAACCAATTATCACAAAATATAAAATTAGTCA
Source organism: Moricandia arvensis (assembly GCA_905132765.1). Taxonomy (NCBI): domain Eukaryota; kingdom Viridiplantae; phylum Streptophyta; class Magnoliopsida; order Brassicales; family Brassicaceae; genus Moricandia; species Moricandia arvensis. The sequence continues at coordinate 19,893 of CAJHQP010009691.1, forward strand.
AAATTTTCGAATAAACTAAAATTAATTCCTAAATACCAAAATATCTTAAAATATTCTAAAACATTTACTTAATTTTGCACCTATTGGACCTTGTAACATATACATTATAAATAATATGTAACTACAAACTCAATGTATAACTAAAAGTATCTACAGTAACAAAACCAAGTTGATTAAGAAAACAAAAGTTGTCCATTTGTAAATCAACCTTTTGTAAACATGTAAACAACCCATCACCCATCTTTATTTTCTTGCATTTTGCAACAATGAACGTTATTTTCTTTTCGAATAATAGAACCAATGGAGTTGGTTGATCGACTACGGCGTTAATCGGAGTTAAGATCATTAGAAGTTGAGGTTATTTAGAATCAAAAACCTTGTTATATTAAAGAAAATTGAAACATATGCTATTCAGGTTAACTAATCAGCAACATAGAAGACAAAATACAATTTTCTTTGGACGGTGAATTCATAACTGTATTCCAACAAATCCATTGTAATGAGTTGTGTGTATCAACTCAAAAGTCGCAACCCGTGTGATCATTAATACTGTTCACGTTCCTTTTTCTCTTTTGGTGGAAGAATACGGTAAGAGAGACGTTACATTTCGTGAAAGTCCGATTTTTAAAACAATATTTCTCCAAGCCGAAGCAGTAAGAACATTATTATTGTTTCATCTGTTTTTCAGTTTATTTCGGACTTAATTATTTTAATATAAATTTAAATCTATATTGCCAAATAGAGGTTGCAATACAGCGAATTAACTTCACAATTAAAAGGAAATGAAATATCAAATTGTGTAGTCCACTAGTTTTCTAACTATAATCGTCTCATGTGGTATTTATTCCTTGTTGTTCGAAGTCACAAGTTAATTTTGATTAAATATGAATAGTATTAGGTACTGTGAACTTTACATGTCGGTTTCGTATTTAGTGATTAACGTGGCATTTAGTTTGCGTAATGTGATTTAAACCCCAATTTGTAAAATTAGTTGTCCCCGTGCAATAAAAAGAAGGTATACATGTGTTAAGTGTCAACGTTGGTACGGCTTTCAAGGATCCAAAATGTCAACTTTAGTTGAGATATTGATAACTTGTTAAAGACTTCTTTTTTATAAGACAAAGTTATATTACGCTTTAAACTGTATCGTTTATGGTTTATCATTATTCAATTTGAGTTTGTGTTCATGCAGATTGTTTACCTTTGTTTTATTGGTCATATGATCAATATAACTTATTGTGTTGTAAAATAGAAGTTCGCGTAAGGACTACATATTTAATCTCTTTTTGACCTAATACAAAGTGGTAACTAATTCTCATTCCTCGCATACCCAATCAATGTGATAAAAAGAACTAGTAGTATGATTTAATTATGTTCGACTAATTAATGTAATTAAAATGTGTAATCTACTTTTGTAATTAGTCTAAGATGACAACGTTAATTATTAACTAATGGTCTAACTTCCAACTATATTTTTGAAAATGTTAGCTTTTATTGGATGGCACATGCATATTATTATACAGTGCAAATGTTGATATCTAAAAA
>CAJHQP010009692.1:0-21437 GCA_905132765.1 Moricandia arvensis
TGTTAGACTATCACAATATTCTGTTGATTATTTACGATATTTAAGGGAATATCCCGATTTTGTTGTAACAGCTTTGTGCATATATACGTGTGTAATCTCATTAATGAAGTGAAGGTGAACAGTTCAACTTCATGGTATCAGATCAGACTTTGCTGCAGCCTTCAACACAATGACTCTGGTGGACCCGACTGACAATCAATGGTACATGGATTCTGGTGCCACAGCTCATCTTACAAACTCTCCAGGTACTCTCAATTCCTCTTTTAATCTTGGCACCGGCAAAACTGTTACAGTTGCTAATGGTGGACGCATCCAATCAAACAAGCTGGTTCTTTTTCTTTTTCATCAGCTACTCGTCCTCTTAATCTTTCTTCAGTCCTTGTTACTCCTTCTATCATAAAAAATCTCATCTCTGTCAGAAAATTCACAAAAGATAATTCTTGTTCCATTGAATTTGATCCATTTGGTTTTTCTGTGAAGGACCTTCAAACCAAGAGGACAATTCTCCGCAGTGACAGCACATGAGATCTCTATCCTGTTTTCTCTCTTCAATAAAGTTCTATGCTACCTTCGGCTTTCCTAGCTACATCTTCTTCCATTTGGCATAAAAGACTTGCTCATCCAAGCCATCAGTCTTTAAATTTTTACTTTCTTCAAAAGCTATTGCTTGTAATAAAAGAGATTTATCACAACTTTGTCATGCTTGTGAACTGGAAAAACAAATAAAACATCCCTTTCATTCCTCTGATTCTGCTGTCACTGAAGCTTTCAAATCGTCCATTCAGACTTATGGACCTCACCGGTACAAAGTCTTAGTGGCTTTCGATATTATGTCTTATTCCTTGACCAATACACTCACTTCTTATGGGTTTATCCTCTTAGACATAAAAGTGATGTGTTTCAAAAGTTCACAGAATTCTCAGCTTACGTTCAAACTCACTTCACAAAAATATTTGTTCTCTTCAATGTGACAATGGCAAGGAATATGACAACAAGTATTTTCATGATCTCTTTGCTTTAAAAGGCATCCGTTTCAGATTTTCATGTCCTTATACCTCTCAACAAAACGGACGCTCTGAGAGAATGATCAGAACTATAAATAATGCTATTCGCAGTCTTCTCTTTCAAGCCAATCTTCCTTCAAAGTTCTGGGTTGAAGCTCTCCATGCTTCTGTCCATATTCTCAATCTTTTGCCTTCCAAATCAATCCAAAACAACATTCCTTTCTCAAAGCTTCTTCCAAAAACCTATTTCTTATTCCCATTTGAGATCATTTGGATGTCTTTGTTATCCAAACCGAAAACAACTCCACCACCAAAAAGCTTTCTCCTCGTTCCTCCAAATGTATTTTCTCGGTTACCCTCAAAAACCACCGAGGCTACCGTTGCTACGATCTAGACACAAAAGAAATAATTATCTCACGGCATGTCAACTTCGACGAAACCGTGTTCCCATATCGCGATTCTACTCATCTTAAAGAAATCAGAATATGACTTCCTTGATGACAGTGATCCTTCACAAATGTTCAAAGCTATTCTTCAAAGCTCAAACACTACTACTCCTCCACCTGCAAGTGACCCGTCACAACACATGCGCCAACTCAGCCTACCCAAGCGGTACCTGAGGCTCCAAGGCAACATTCCATGACCACAAGATCTCAACATGGAATTCGAAAAACAAAACAAATATTTTCTCTTCTTGCTGACACTCAGTCTCCCCTTCCTAAAAGTCATCTCACAGCTCTCCTTGATCCCCACTGGAATGCGTCCATGGTTAGCGAGCATGATGCCATTATTAAAAGTGGAACCTTTGAGCTAGTACCCGTCCGAAACATGTGAACATCATCCGCTGTATGTGGCTTCACAAACACAAGTACGATGCTAAGGGTGCTTTTCAAAAACATAAATCAAGACTTGTTGCCAATGGAAAATCACAGCAAGAAGGCATAGACTTCACTGAGACATTCAGTCCAGTGGTAAAGCCTGCAACCATACGGACTGTCCTTCACACAGCTCTTGCTCACCAATTGGGGAGATAAACCAATAGACGTTCAGAACGCTTTTCTACATGGGAATCTTGATGAGACTGTATACATGTTCCAGCCTCCAGGTTTTGTTGACGAATCCAAACCAAACCATGTCTGCAGACTCAAGAGACCTATTTATGGCCTAAAACAAGCACCACGTGCTTGGAATGCTCGGTTTGTGGGTTTCATTACTAACATTGGTTTAAACAAAGCAAATGTGATGCAAGTTTATTTGTGTACAACAGCGCCTCCGATCGTGCTTATCTGTTGCTTTATGTGGATGATGTTATACTAAACAGCTTCTTCAGTAAAGCTCAAAGATTCAGTCATTACCGCCATGAAGGGAGAATTTCCAATGACTGATGGTGGTCGCATCAACTCTTCCTGGGCGTATATGCTGTCTTCAACACTAGGGACTCTTCTTAAATCAAACCCGGTATGCCACAGGAGATCTTGGAACGGGCAGGGATGAAAGACTGTAAGCCATGTGCCACACCAGTTGACATGAAGTCCAAGCTTGCCGATAAAGAGGGACTACCTGTACAAGATGCCACGGAATACAGGAGTTCTAGCAGGAGCTCTTCAGTATTTAACTTTCACCCGACCCGATATCGCCTACGCGGTTCAACAAATTTGCCTGTTTATGCATGATCCCAGAGACAAACATCTACAAGCACTTCGCCGCATCCTACGCTATATCCAGGGAACAAAATCAAAGGGTCTTCAACTTCTGAAACATCAAAAATGACCATGACTGCATATACAGATGCAGATTGGGCAGGGTGTCCGTCAACTAGAAGATCTACATCAGGTTTCTGTGTTTTATGGGAGACAACCTAGTCTCATGGTCTGCTAAACGCCAACCAACGGTCTCTAGATCAAGCGCAGAAGCTGAATACAAAGGGGGTAGCAAATGCTGTTGTAGAGGACTTGTTGGTTACGCAACCTTCTCCTTGAGCTCCATCAACCACTACATCGTGCAACAGTCGTGTTTTGTGACAATATCAGTGTTGTCTATCTCTCCAAGAATCCGGTTCAACACCAACGAACCAAACACATAGAGATAGACATTCATTTTGTGCGTGAAAAGTTCAAATGGGGCTAGTTCGAGTTCTACACATTCCCTCCTCTTCACAATATGCAGATATTTTCACTAAGGGCTTGCCTTCAACATTATTCACCAGTTTCAGGTCGAGTCTAGGGGTAGCAGAACCCGACGCTCAAACTGAGGGGGGGGGGTGTTAGACTATCAACAATATTCTGTTGATTAGTTACGATATTTAAGGGAATATCCCGATTCTGTGTAACAGCTTTGTGCATATATACGTGTGTAATCTCATTAATGAAATGAAGGAGAACAGTTCAACTTTCATATTTAAACATCAAGATTATACATAATCAACCCAAAGATTTGTGTTGTTACCTTAAACCGGTTTTAAAGCCAAGAATCCAATCTTGTTTGTAGCATTTGCGTCTACCTTCGATATCTCTGAGTATCCCCTTGAAGGGACCTCCTTCACTCTCCATTGCTGCACTGATACACGTAACGCGTTATACAAGATAACACACATGTTCACAGTTAGGTTTTAAAAAAAAAAAACTAAAACAACATAGTTTTTGGAAGTGATGAGAGATAGCCTCTTAACATATACATTGAATCGTCTGCGACGTACCTGGAGAGCTCGGCGACGGTACGTTGCGTCTCTCTCTCTCTAGATTCAACGAAAACGCTGGGAAATTCTAGAGAGAGATCAAAAGACAAGACAGGAATCGATCGTTGGGGAGAAAAAGACGGCAAGGACTTGTATTGCTGATGTGGCAGAATCTCATTGGCTAACAAAGAGGAAACTAGAGAGCATTGCAATACGTACGGGTTAAGACATAATTAAGTAGTTGACAATTAGTAAACCGCGTAATTCTCCACCCATGTTTCTAACTGTTTTAACAATAATCGTGTGTGTTTTTATCAAAAAAAAAAATCGTGTGTTGTTACAGCTCATTAAACTCCATGACACCTTAGCATGCTAATTTACACCGTTGATCGGGTAAAATACTTTGAAGCAAAAATTTAAAATTTGACTTTTGAACGGTTTAAATACTTTGCAGTAAAAAAACATGAAGCTATTGTAGTATTCATGACATTTTCGACCGTTAATAGTCGCCATTTCTTTTTCAAAAATCATAATATTTCGATAATTACAGTCAAACATTTCAAAACTTATGTTTAAATCATAATATATAAATAAATATCAATAGGATTTGTATTCCAAATTTCATGTATATCAAAACTGACATTTTAAGACTTTTATTACCACATTAATTGACAAATATACTCATTTAGTCATTTTAAATATATATATTTTTTTGCTTACAAATAATAGTTGGGAAAAGATTAGCAGTTTTAACAAATAATAGAAAGCAATCCGGACGGGTTTTGGGTTTCTTCATTATCAGTTACGTTTTAACAAAACGACATTGAGCTCGAAAATTTCAAACCTAGGGTTAGGGTGGTGAACTTGTTACTCTGTTATCAGCAGCAGCTCTTGCTTTTCCTTTCTAGTCTATGTTTTAATTTGATGTATTTATCTATTTAAAGAAAAGACAAGTTAATCTTATTATTAATGGTATTAATAATTTAGATTAATTCAAAGGTCATATCACTAAGACACTAACTGTTTAGTAGTTATTTTCATTTTTGGTTTAATTTTTAAAATTCGGATAAAATGCATAGGCTTAGTAATACACTTCAGAACTAGAATAAAGAAATTTTTATAAGTACCTAGTTAGATTTAAATTTTTATATTCGAAGAAATAGAACGAAAAAATCAATCAATATAAATTAGATCTCCATCTAAAAAGAACTGACTCTAATAGACTCAACCATATAAGACCCGATTTAAAAACATAAATATCCAAAAATAATTTATTTGTTTTATTTTATATATTTTAGTTTATAATTTAGTTGAAATATAATTTTAGTTAGTAATTTTCATTATTTTAATAATATTTTCAAATAATGTCAAATTTAGTGTTTAAAATGTTTAATTTCAATTAATAATAATTTGTTTTTGGTGATTTTACAAAATTTAAATAAATATGATGGATTTTAGCAAATTTTGTTGGAAGTTAGATATGTTGAGTCTTTTCAGATTCTATATATTTCATATGTATTTTAATTATAGATTTGAATTGATTTGAACTTGAAAAATTGATCAAATACCTAAATAGATCTAAAAGTTTAGGATTTGAATGACCAGACCCAAAAAAATATATACAAACCTGATCCTAAGACCCGCAGAATCTCATTAGCTAAATGGGAGGAAAACAGAGGGCAACATATTGTTTGCAATACGTACGGGTTAAGACATAATTAAGTAATTAACAATTAGTAAACCGGGTATTTTCTCCACTCATGATTTTAACAATATTCGTGTTAACTACAGCTAATTAAATTCCATTCCACCTCAGCTAATTTACACCGTTGATCGGGTGAAATACTTTGAATCAAAAATTTAAAATTTTACTTTTGAAAGGTTTAAATACTTTGCAGTAAAAAAACGAAGCTATTGTAGTATAATAAGTATTCATGATATTTTCGACCGTTAGTAGCCGCCAATTTTTTTTTCAAAATCATAACATTCCGATAATTACAGTCAAACATTTCAAAACTTATATTTAAGTCATCATAAATAACTTCAAATTTTCGAAACTGGCATTTTAAGACTTTTATTATCACATTATTGAAAATATACTCATTTGATTATTTTAAACTATAGGATTTATTAATTTTTGCTTACAAATAATAGTTGAGGAAAAGGCTAGGAGTTTTAACTCATATTACCTTTTGGACTTCTTCTCCTTTCACTCTACCCTTTTGCCATGGCAAATGGTGGCGGCAACAACAACGGTGGAGGCAACAACAACAACAACGGTGGTGGAGGCAACAACAACGGTGGTGGAGGCAACAACAACGGTGGTGGCGGCAACCGCAATCTCAAGAACTTTTTTGCTAAAAAGAATCTCAAGAACTTTTTACTCAAATTAGTTTTTCATTACAGCACAAACAGCAGTGTTAAATGTTTTGTTTAAAGCAAAAGTGAAAACCACAATTAAAGGCACAAACTTGCCTTTGGTTGTTACTCTCCATAACCCCTGCAAATACAGAAGGAAACGCCCAAATGTTTAGTTAGTTCTTCCAGCAATCTTTACTAATGTGCAGAGAGTTTGTATAGTGTTCTCTTACTTACCATCGCATCCACCGATATGTTTTAATTTGATGAAAACATTGGAACAGTGCTCTCTGTCCAGTCGACTCAGATAAAAGCTGATTGGACTCACCTCCATCACCTGTTAAAGTAGAGAATTAGTTGTCAATTAGCATGGACCACATATAATCAAAGGTTGACAGAGATTTGGGTTCTCATCTAGAGCTCAACTACTTTAAAAAGTTGCACCTGTTTGATCCTTTGGCAATAACATTAACCACAGTAAGTCTTGCTGCCAAAAGAAAGAGGGCATGGATCAAAAACCTGAAGAGTCAAAGTAAAGTACTATTACAAGAAAAGTAGCATACAATATTAATGCAAAGGGAAAAACTTTTGGGGACTCCTTCCCTAAGCCATCAACAATATCTTTTCATCGAAATTTATTCTATTCGTTGAAGTAGTTCCATCATTATTTTTCAATGAATAAAACCTGAAGACTAGAGAGCGGGTGCGTGGAGACCATGTCTTTGTTGATGACAACCCATCTCTTCTCTTGTTCAATCGGTTTCCACTGAACATAGATAGAAATTGGACAGACAAAGCAACCCTTACAGGCTACAGGTGTCAGTCTTCCGCTCGACTTTCGTGCCAAAGAACTTTATCGTTTACTTTTCTCGTCGGAAAAGATCGTTTACTTTCTGCTTTCGTTAAGACCAAGAAAAAAAGGAAGAAGAGAGTTTATTTATTTATTTTACGGGTCCCGTAGTTCTATTGAAGTATTTAATTTATCTATGTATCCGGTTTTGTTCGGGTTACAAGTAGGTTGGATTTAGAATCAAGGAAACCCGGTTCGTACTTAAAGAAGAAGACGACGACGACGACATTTTAATTGATGACAGCTGAAAGTTGAAACAGAGGAGATGAGTAAACAAAACATACACTCAGACATTAAAAAAAAAAAACAAACCTTGTCGTATTTCTTGCTTTCAAAGACTTAGCTTTGAACTCGCCTAACCACAAAGCTTCACCGCCCAATCTTCACTACTCAATAAGCTAACCAAGCAATCCACCAGTGCTCAAGGACACACCACCAGCACCAATCACAACCCGACTTCGCCTTAAAAAGCTTTACCCTTCACCAGCTTCTCCACCCTAGGAAGAAATGGATCCGGATCCTCCAATCGCCGCCGCGAGACACAGCGCCGCTCCCATTAATCTCCTGCTCTGTGAGAAGATAATCCATCTATATCCAATACAATGGAGATGGCGGCAAACCGGGTTTCATTTAGTTTTACAATCAGAGGATAATGTTGTTCTTCCTGAAACACAAAGCACATCGGGACGCTTGCTCCGGCTTATTCGTCCTGCTCTCTTGGTTTCCTCTTTCATCTTACCTCCTGTTTGCTCACAGACTCAACTTAAACAAAAGTCATTGAATCTTTCGTCTTCTGTTTGTAGACTTCTTCACTGAGGCTCTCTTCTACTGTGGAGTCGGCAAGAACATAACAAATCCTTCTCAGTTAGGACAAATTATCTCCTCTGTAGCAACATTAGTGCTTTGTCTTATATTCCCAATGGTGTCGATGGGCTTTTTTATGGCATCATCTACTCTCCTTGTAGGTATCGTTGTTCAGTTTGCTTCCGAACAGTTTCTATATACCGAAAGTCTCCATCTTCTCCTGTCACCCCCATCATCTTTCAGGTACCCATCAATCTTTTTGCTTCACTTTGTAAACATTTTTTGAAATGAATGTTTTTGGTTCTGTAGGCATACAGACTTCATCATCTGAATAGAATGTTTTAGGTGTGTTCTCAATCTCTCAAGCTTCCTCATGTGGTTATCATCATCATCACATCCTCAAACCAGTCTTAGTAGGAACATCTTTCTTGATTAATTACGGTGCAGATCAAATAACAAAAAGAGAATAACTGTTCTATTTCATTTAATCGATGTGTAAATTATTTATTTACAATTAAAGATAAAACATATGCTTCCAAGTGCTGGATATTATCCCAACACTTTTCATTGGAATCATAAGAATAAAATTTAAAACTGTCAATAAAAAGGTTTTTCTATTTTGGTAATTCCCAAAATAGAAATGATTTTATTTTTATGCGGAAATGTTTCCTTGTCCGAAAAAAATAGAGTCCATAGTAGTGTTCTGTTCAAATTGCTTTATTATCATTGCTTTGATTGGTTAAATTTAAATTAAACCATTTATAATCGATCAAAGCTTACCGTTAATCCTTATTCCTCAAGTAATTATAGAAAATGTTAAATATCAAGAGAGTAGTAATGAACTGTGTGCCATAAGGTAAGAAAAATCAATTTCAATATTACTGAGAATATATGTTGAAATTTCAATCTTTTACACTTCTAAAGAATCAAACATGAAAAAGGCATTTAAAGGCTAATATATGCAAAAAATGGCCGGTCTACATATGAAAGCGACATGGCATGTGGATGGAAGATTTTTGCACATCATAGTCATATCCAAATCTATTTTGAAGTTGATTCAAATATATATTATTATATTAAATATGAAAAACTTGGAAGATTAACCTAGTACTTGAATAAAACCCTAGACAAAACTAATAAAACCTGGAATGCTTAATATAATTTTCATCAAAAATTATATATCCAATAAACATAAGACATCACCCAACCAACAGATAATGGATACATATATCAAAGCAACACCTTGTGTGGAGTTGGAAAATAATAGGACTTAGCATTTTATCCGGACCTTAGGATCCGACCCGAAACGGATCCGAAAAATCTCGGTTCAGATAGGAACCAAACCAATGCTTTTATTTTACTGGGTTTTGTTGAGGAGGATCCGCGGATCTTGGACTGACCTGAATCCGAGACCCAATGGATACCCAAAATATTCAAAATTTCTAGTATATATTAGGCATATAAGGATGTTTTAGTATATTATTGGTATTATGTGTATTTTTTAATTTTCAGATATATTTTTCGGGTATGGTTTTGAGCTTTGGGTAAAATTTTAGATTTTTAAAAGTATAATTTGAATAATCGGATAAAATTATGGGTATTTTTCATTTTTTGGGTCAAATTTTGAATAAAATTTCAGATTTTTTTTGGGTATTTAAATATTTTCGAATATTTTTCGTGTTTTTCGATTTTTGGGCCGAACTAGATCGCATCCGAACATAACCCAATCCGGAACCGAACTAAATCCGATATGATATAATTCTAAATACCGTATTGGGTTCAACTATCTCTGATTTGAACTGATCCTCCAAACTGATAAAATTCAATTATTCTATTGGATGTAAACATCTAAGACTCGAAAGACTTGAATCCGACAAGACCCGACCCAAATCCGATCTGAGGACCCGAATCCCAAAGGCCTAGAAAATAGCTAAAACTAAAACGAAAGATAAAAAGACCAAACAAAAAGTGACTATGAAACAAATAATCTATTAGTGTATGAAAACTGTAATTACCAATTTACCCTTTTCGTACGATCCCGCTTTAAATGCTCACTCCCTCATGCAAGAAAGGTTCCCAAAGCTCTGTAAAGATCATTCTCATGATTTCCTTTTTTTTGCTAAAATTCTCATGATTTCATTGATCGAGGAACAATAAAACTACTGGTGTGATAGTGTCACAATCACGAGGAGCATGTAGCAGAAAATTGAAGTTTTGGGGTTTTAAACGCAGATAAAGACAAAAAGAATGATAGGTAGTTATTATCCGACCATAAATGCCAATGACAAAACAAAATAGATATATTAATGTTTGGAAAAGATTATTACTACTAGTTTACTCTTTTGCAAGAAACGTTCCCAAAGCTCCGTCTTAAAGGTCATTATTGATCGATCCCTCCTTATTTATTATTTATCCGGTTTTGTAGATAAATATATTAATCTTATCCAAATTGTCCAAAGGACATTTAGAACTGGTGCAAATTAGAACATTTATTCACACAATTCAGTGGTTTTAATAAAGTAACGCTTATTCCAATTGAAGAAACAAAAGGTTAGGGTGTAACTATAATTTTCGAGAAAGGAAAGATCTGGCGGTGGGATGTAAGACACGTCATTGATAAAGCAGGTTAGCAAATCACTGAAAAGGACGATTTTACCCCTTCCTGACCGTCACTTTCTTATTTAAGGAAAAAAAGTAGGAAACGATGTAGTAAACCCTATTTCCTTTTCGGAGAAGTGAGTGTCTGGGGGGGATTTACAATCACGCAAGAAAGGACAGTCTCGAGAAAGGAGAAAGAGGTACAGTCCAAAATATACTCTGCTTCATCTTCCTCACTTGTAAACCGCCATTGTTAAACCTATAGCTTCTTCTTTCTTCTTCTAATGTAAGCGAAAGCTTATTAATCGACTCTTAACGTTGTTGTTTTTTGTTTTGGTGGCTTAGCTACTCTAGAGATGAAGAAAACGCGATCAAAGAAGAAGAAGCAAGAGGAGGCAGTAAAGCTGCTTCCACTTCTTCGGCAGCTAGTAAGAAGGATGACGCCACGACGACTACCCACGAAACTCGGCCGAGTCAAGGAACTCAGAAAACTCATGAGGTAGACGATTCCTCGACGCAACAAGAGAACGAAGGAGAAGATGCGAAACCGGTGGTATGCTCTTTTACATATCCCTTGCTACGGCTTATGATTCCCGACTTTTAGATCTGTATATATTAAGGGCTTGTGGTGTTGTGAATCTGTGACTAATTTAGATCTGTCCCTATGTATTACAGCCGAGTCAGGAGAAGAAAAGAGAAGAAGCGAAACCTGATGAGAAGTTTACTAGCGCTAGCAAGAAGGATCATCGGGTCATCTACATGAATAGAGATGTGAATCTAAAAATGTCCCAACTCTTATAGCTGGTGATACTCAGAAAATGTAATTAACTTGTGGTGTTGTTTTCTTTCATCGTCTAGCTCCCATGAAAGTGTGATGCATTCACAAACGTCCATCAACCTATATAGCAACTTGATAGTGGCATCGTTATATATATTCAGACAAGTTTTGTATCTTCTTTATTTGCAGGTCTGACTTCGAACATTTGGAAGGAGATCGTCCAAAAAAGTTCAACAAACTCCTTCCTTGTGAGCTCTATAATTCCCTGCTTCCAAGTCTACCTACATTTCCTTGTATGGCTGTGGTTAATATTGACGATATATTCTCATTAACATGTCTTCATGTGCTTCAAATATGTTTTCTTAAATAAACTGTTGTTATATGGTTCTCTTTTTCTTTTCTTTTCTTTTTTTTAGCCTGGGTCGCAACTCAGAACTGGTATGTTATTTTTGTGGCAGATAACAACATTCCACTTAAGGAATGTGAACCTGAGCTGAGCATTGTGGCGTTCCCTTCTAAACCACCAGTAAGCTATTTTTGATCATGTAGTGATATGTGTTAAGAGTGTCAACTAAGAATCAAACTCAAGCTTCTTCTCCTGTGTGTAGGTTAACCGGGAATCTAAGGAAAAGAAAGATGACACTGAGAAGGCAAAAAAGGAAAAGGAACGGATTCGTAAACACTTTGACACGTCAGGATTTAAGGTCATTGCAATGTTGGCAGATGGTAATTGTCTGTTCAGGGCACTTTCCCATCAGCTAGACGGCCATCAAGAAAATCACTCCATGTACCGTAAAATGATAGTAGATTTTATGGTGGTAAGACATAATTTCATACAAATTTTAAAACTAGAGTTACCGGTAATTATAGCTATGTGGTTTTATACAGGAAAACCCTCAAAAATTCAAGGACTTTATCATTAAGCCATATGAGGAGTATTGTAAAACGATGAGGGAAGATAAAGCTTGGGGAGGGGAACACGAGTTGGTGGCAGCTGCTTATATCTTTGACTGTAGAATACTTGTTCACCAGGTAATTAAGATTAATTCATATATATCACATTCTTTGTTTACTACCACTCTCATAAGAATTTTGTGTCTTTGTTGCAGCTGGATAACAATATGGAGTTTTACGATGTTAACCCCCTTGCTAATGCAACACGCACACTGAATCTGTAAGTATTGTTGATAAATGAATAGATTTAAATTTGTCAATATTGACCAGATAAATTGATGTGTTTAGGTCATATCATCGTGGGTCACGACACTACAACAGTCTTCAAGCTACTAAAGAAAAATGTCTGGAAACTCAGCCAACCGAGAAGGATCCAACGTCTTCTTCGCAACCAAAAGAGGAGACCAAGAAGACTCTTCCTAGTTTCGACGACAAACATCATCTGGTATATATATGCTCTTTTACACGTCTATTGCTAGTTAGGTTTAAGATTTCTGATTTTAGATAGTACCGGCCATGATACCAAGGTATACAAGCTTGAGATTATTTGTGGCAAAGTGGTAGTTGCCGCTGGATATTAAGCTTTGGTTGATAGGTTCCATTCGAGGGAATACTCTTGCCTTGAGATAATTAAATTGCTTTTTATAGACATATGTATTACCGCCCCATAATGTTTGTTTGGGCCTCTGGTCAAGGCTTCTATAGACATATGTATTACTGGCCCATAATGTTTGTTTGGGCTTCTGGTCAGGGCCGGTTCTGTTTAGATCTGTGCATATTAGGGTTCGTAGTGTATGTTTTATACAAGTTTGTGTTCTATGGATATGTGGTTTTCTCACGCTATTTTTCTTAGAAAATATGTTGCTGCGTTTTTAACTTGCTTGCGTTTGTGGATTAGCCCCAGTCTGATGTAAAGAAAGATAAGACTCGCCGTGATAATCTTAAGAAGACAGAAACAGAGACTATAGATGAAAACAAGTACATACAGGACAGAGACTGGTATGCTCTTTTATTCATCGTGTGCATATTAGGGTTTGTGCTATATGTTGATGCTTCGGTTCATTTTAAAGTATATTCAGTGATTATATTGTTAAGTATACATGCTGAACTGTGTGGTGCATTTCTGTTCGTTAGTAATCAAATGGTTTCCATGTGAGGTACCAAGTCTCATGATGTTTTGCTTGAGCTATGGCTTTGACTTATTCTCTACATAATTAATCTATTGGTTAAACTGGTTAACATATTAGGGTTTGACTTTGGATTACGGCTTAATATTTCTTACTTTACATCTGTGCATATTAGGGTTTGTGGTGCCATATAGATATGGATATGTGGTTTTCTCACTTGCTTGCTTGTGGATTGACGTTAACAGAAGAACTGTATTGTGTATTTCCATATTTGTGTTGCTTTAGTAATCAAATGGTTTTCATGTTTCTCTGTGTATTCAGGAGGATTTGTGGAAGGCTGCATTCCCTGTAGGAAGTGAGGTATTAAGTCTCATAAAGTTTGGCTTTCGTCCTATTCTCTACATTATTAATATACTGTATTGGTTGGCTTATGCTCTGCAAAAACAGTGGGATCAATTGGATACACATCATAAGTTCGACTGGAATTTCACAAATCTCGAAGTAAGTTCAATTATCCATTTATAAGAATCCTGTGTTCACTGAGTGTTAAAAAAACTCACAAGAAGTTTTATTTGCTTTGTGTGACAGCAAGCTCTGCAGAAAGGTGGAAATCTCTATGGGAAGAAAGTCTATGTTTTTAGCTGTATTGAGGGTAAGCTATTTCATTTCCTACTTATATATTGGCAGGATTAGTACGGCCTTGTTTGCTGTATATTATCTTAAATTGACATTCATTGGCAGTGAAAACCATCTTATCACTGCAGCTCAAGTTGTATGTGGCAAAAAGGAAAACAAGACTATCGTTCCTCTCGAGGTCGAGGAGACGGCACAACCTCTAAATTATTCTGAGTTTGATCATATCTAAGAAGATACTTTACTAACTATTTTTAATAAAAGTAACATAATTTTTTTATTTTACTCTTTGTTGCGCTAGAACCGGAGTGAAGTCTGGTGGGACTACGAAAACGTACCACTTCCCAATGACTTCGTGAGTCCCGAAGCAGCTTATGATCGTATCGTGGAGAGTCTGAAAGAGGAAGGTTGGAGTGGACCTGTACACATCTCACTTGTGTTAGGGTATAAATGCACACATGTGCCCAAAGGTTTAAACAAGAAAATTGATATCCATTATGGGAAGGAAATTTCTAGTAAGTTTATGCGTATCCTGTGAGTTTTATTTGGTTTTAAAGCATATTATTAATTTAATTAATTTTTGTTTCAGGACCATCCAAAAAGACTTGAAAACAAAGGGTGATCAATCCGCAGATACTAAAATAAAACTTCTGGTAGAACAATGGTTGAAGGATGCTCCAAAACCTCAAAATGTTGTTTTTATCACCGGAGATGGCGGTTTCCAAAAAGAGTTCGAGCTGGTGAAGAAAGCCGGACATCAGACTATGTGTGTTTATAAAAAAGATTCAAAGTCAGCAAAACTCCGCCCTGCAAAAGAGCGGGAATGGAGAAGCTTCATGTGTCTTGCACTGAAGGTCTTCCAAGTGAAGTAATTAGGAGCCAAAAAGACAGAATCTTTGATAAGATCAAAAAACGAAGGGCACTTAAGGCAGCTAGGAATGCGGATCCGGTGAATACCCAGTAACATTTTCATTACTAGATATATAATACCTTTAATAAAAAAAATTGACTTCTTTCTTTTTGTGTATAAGGAGAAACGAAAGAGAGAGTTGGTGGAAAGGGAAGAGAAAGAAAAAGAAACGTGATAAACTGAGAAAGAAGAATGCAAGGAGAAGGAAGAATAAAAAGAGAAAGAACGTCCTTGTCCCCGTAGTTGTTTGTGTAAGCATTGATTTGTGATTTGGTGAATTTGTTTATAAGTTACCTGATGGTTAATTTGGTCTCTTCTCTATCTTACAGGTTGAATCATCCATTCCCCCTTCTGACAAGATAGGAGTTACATCACATCAAAGCAAGGTTGAGAAAATAATTCCCATGGAAGATATGAAAATGACCTGGGTTCCTTACATCCCGCTCGACAAAAGGTCCCGGCCTTAATCAATAAGGGGGAAACGATACTATTCTTACTTGTGATGTTTACTGGAAACTCCTCTGCTTTTGTTCTTCTACAGCGATAAACAAGTGGATTTGGATGGAATTTCTATCTTGCATTGTAGGCTGGGAAGGTAAATAACACGTCTTGTTGTTTTCTCTCATACCATGAAAGTCAGTAGACGTTATTTGCTTTGTTGAGGAAGATAGGAATTTGGGTTACGTTAAATATGCTATTGAAAGAATAGCTAAACGGATCTTTATCTGAAAGTATGATGCATCCTTCACAAACGTCCATCAATAGCAACTTGAGAGTGCATCTATATGTATGTGTATTCAGTCATTCAAGCTTTGTATCTTCTTTGCAGGTCTGCTTTCGAACATTTGGAAGAATATGGTGTTAAAAAGTTCAACAAATGCCTTCCTTGTGAGCACCCCCTGCTTTAAAGTCTAGCTACATGCTTGTTCTGAAATACACTGATATGGTTCCCCCCCCCCCCCCCCCCCTGGTTTGTTATTTTTAATTGCAGATATCAACAACCCGTTTATGGAGGAGCTAAGCACTCCGGTTCATCTAAAGTTCCCTTCTGAACCACCAGTAAGCTAGCTTGCTATTTTTGGTCATGCAGTCAACATGAATCAAACTTAAGGTTCTTCTACTATGTGCAGGTTGAACGTGAATATGACTGGGAGAAAAACGACCACGAGGTGCAGTATCTGGCTTTACAAATCACAAGGAATATTGTTGTCTAATTACTAATTCTCTCATCTCTGTTAATTTTCTCAGGAATTCACCAACGATCTTATCAATGAAGAGGCAGTACTCCAGAACAAAAAGAATAAGTTCAAGGTAAGTAAAGAGCTGGAATTAATCGAAGAAAGCATTTTATTGAGGGTCGTCACTGATGCACTCACCCATTATGTTTCTTCTTCTGAAGTTCGTCAAAAGGCAATGTGCCGGTGCCAAGAAAACTTATGAAGAGGTATAATGTTCTATTTTTCATACGGATAATAGTCAAGCGAACATGTAAACAGTTAATTTTAACTCTACAATTGTCACAGGCGAAAGAAGCTCTTGAGGAAACAAAGGAAGCTTACAGGAAAATGAGGTTGCATAAGTTCTATCCAGTGCCTTCACCAGCCACACCCGACCTATCAGGAATCGTGAAGGTAAATCAACACCAATACACCATCTTTTGTTTAATCTTATTTGGTTAAAGGAACTCCTCTGAGTCTGGTTTTTGGGTTGTTGTGCAGACACCGTTCATCAACAAGTACTTCGGGAATGCTCACAATGTCCTTTGATCGTTTCTTCCAAACCCCATGAAGAAGGATCTTTTCTTTTCTAGCAAACTTTAAATACATTTTTGATGAAAATCCAAGAAACCACTAGGTGATGAAACACACTTTTAAGCCTGTCTTCTGGAGCCGGATTTTTGGTTTCCATGTTGCAACCGGAAATGTTTTTTTTTTTTTTTTTTGCCAAGCAAAACATTGTTGAGATTGGGCAAAGTTTTTCTTTAAGTCTAAGAGAACAAGTAGCAACTATTGATACACATACAGAGAGTTTGAGAAAGACCTTCTCGTCAAGTTCGAATCAAGAAGAAGCAGCAGCAGAATCGGTGAAGATGGTAGTGGTTCTTTTCTTCCTCTCTCCCTCGTAATCGGACAAGAGTTCCTTGTTTCTAGCCATTGTCACAATACAAATTAACGTGGTAAAAATACACTGCATACACGGTAACGTGGTAAAAATACAATACAAATTAACATCGCCATTGCATTTTTTTTTCACACAGCACAAACCACAACCATCAAAACCTGAGTTGTTTCTGTTAAAGGATGGGTTCAACTTTCTATATTTTATCCATAAACTTAGTTCGTACGACTTATATATATATATATATATATATTTTTATCAAACTTATATATATATATATCATAATCAAAATGATACATTAATAGATAACTTTTGTGACACTGTTACCACTGATTGGTTCGACAACACATTAACAAAAACCAAACCCATGTCTCGTAACAATAAAATAAATAATACAAAGATTACAAACAGAAGCGAAATGGTTGTCTCCATTCACCATATAAAGCAAACGGCAACAGACCATTCATCACAGGAAGTACCAACAGAATCAACAAAAGAAGACACTACGCCGTGACCAATACGGAACCATAGTGTTACAACGTCCTCCTTGAGTAGTTATAGGACCATAAATTAAACGATAAAAAGCCAACAAGAAGACATATTTCCCAGCCAGAGTTCACCATTGCCTCCTAATATATACACACAGAACAGAGCCCCTCTGCGTTCATCAATGAAACTTGCTTAGGAACCCACCATGAAGAGGTTTTCTCCTCGGATGGCTGACACATTGAGGTTGCTTGCATGATTCTCTGCTGTGAGAACACACGTATGCACCGTGTAACATAAAAATCCAGCATGGTGAAGACACTTACGACGAGCCCCTCCATGATTTTGTTCACCCTATCAGCTTTTCTTGTTCTTGTTTTGAAACTTCTCCGCTCTGAATTGAGACTTCCAAAGTATCCATGTTCCATCTCTAGCTTCGATTTCCAAAGGTTGCATGATTTGTAGCTTTGTGCTAGCTCCTTAGTTTCCTTTGTAAGACCAATCTCCATGGCTCTTAGGTCGTTTGCTCTCGTGCTCTCTTCTAAAGCCCTTTCGAATGTGGTCAACGGTATGGCTGAGTTTCTCTGGACACTAGAGAGTTGTCGAGTCTCTTCCTGCAGGACGATCGAATAAAGTTGGATGTCCTTGCACCGCCTTGAATCGCTTTATAAGGAGACACAGCAGATGAAGTCTCCGTTGCAGATAGCTCCCTGTCCGCGAATCCTTCTGGTGCGGAAGTGCAGACTCATTGATCAGTTTTAAGCATCTAATCTTTAGAGTACTGTTCAAAGTTGGTGGCAAAGGAACCAAGCTTGTGAAGACCTGTAATGTAATCAATCACATCCCTTATAGTAATCAAAGAAAGTCTATGAACTGAAGAATGCAAAAACAATTAAGGAGACTGTTGGTTAAAGATTCTTTGACAGCAGAAGCAGAAGATCATTAACCAGTGACCTGTAAATCAGATACTTATAATAATAATAATAAAAGAAAGTCCATAAACTGAAGAACCTAGAGGACAAGAACACACAAAAAGGGAGTTAACATTACAGAGCAATGCAAGTCAATGACTTTTTGGTCGCTAAGTATCTACTATGTCAGAGAATTAAATCAGAGCTACACAGACATTCGTGATTAAAAAAAAAGAAAAAAGAAAAGAGGACCAAGCTTTAAGACAAAAGTGAGACACGAGACAATTCAATTGTGCCAGAGTAGATATGCAAGCTTACACTTATAGATCCCAAAAGAAGAGATTCAGCATCTATCATTTGATTCGGATCAACGCAAACTATTAAAAGACTTGGGATCAATTACTCATATCTTCTCTAAAGATGCCAACTTTTTTTTTTTGTCAACTATAAAAGACAGAACAGGAATAAGTCAAAGTCTAGTTTCGTATCAACAGAGCCAATACGCTATATAATGGAGTTTGGATAGAAAGATAAGGAAGGGCCAAGGCTTCGTTCACCGTCGAGCCCATACCTAACCGCACCGAAGGGTTTCGAAATCTAATCTACGAGCCACTCTCGAAACCTGCCCTTATGGTAGAACTGGGATAAGAAGAGCCATAAAGATGAACAACAAGAGGAATACGTTTCGTTATCTTTGAATCCGTCTTCCTGTTGATGATTCGACCTTACATTCACCGACTGACTTTTAGGGTCCTGGACGAGGAGAGGGCGTCCATAGCATAGATTTGAAACGTAACTTATGGGGTTCTTCAGTTTACAACTTTGAGAGTATTTTTTTCAACTTATGAAAATTTTAGCTGCTTCGAATTTCCAATCTTTTTCCTTTTGGTAAAACAATCCCGAACATACCTCAAATTATACATTACTAATTTTAAAGCTATTATTTATATATTCATTTGAATTTTTATGTATACTATATTCATTTTTAATAAACTAATCTTATAATCCATTCAATTATATAAAATTAAATTTTTAATTGATTATTATTTGGGCAAATTTTTCAAATAATTTTTTAAAAAAAAAAAATTTGTCACAAAAATAGCACTTAAGAACAAAATGACCAAAATAGACTTTCTTCTTAATTTTGAAACTTTTAATATTTTTAAACTTTTATTTAATTATAAATTATACCCCTACAACTCAATTCCATAACTCTAAATACTGAGTTTAGATTAATTAATCCAAGGATTACAAATATATATTTACACTCATTAATAAAATTTATTTTGGTCATTTTTTTCCTTAAGTGTTATTTTGAAGACAAAAATTTTTAGGGCTATTTTGGTCTTTATCTCTTAATAATATTTAGTTATATGTTTTCTAATTTCTGTTTTTAATTTTAACTTTTTATTAAATATTTTTTGGATAACAAAACAATTTATATATATATATATATAATAGAATTATCTTTTCAATAATTTTTAGATTTTGGATAATTCTTATTATTATTAATTTAATTCATTTATATAATAAAATAATTTAAATTCGTTTTTATTTTTGAATAATTTATATATTTTATTCATTAAAGGCATAAACAATATAAATCGCTCTTACTTTTAACGTGAGAGCTCCGTTGCCAAAAAATCACTTTGCAAATAATAATATAGATTTTTTATTAGTCTTGTTGTCGAAACCAAACCAAAAAATATCAAGACCGAAACAAAACCAAAATTATAAAAATCCAAACGCTTCCTATATTTCTAAACTCGAAAAAATAAATTTGAATTAGAATTGAACTGAGAACTAATGTATGCCCAAATATTTTGAATATACTAAAATATTAATTATTTTAATTTTAATATATATAAAATATAATTTATAAATAAAAAATATCTAAAAAACTCAAACTACCCGCAAATATATTTTTGATTTTTCTGCATTTATCTTGGATTTTCAGAATTTTTTTGGTTTTTTGAACTTTAACCCGAACCAAACCCGAATTATTTATAATTCGATTCCACATTAGGCTTTAAAAAAAAAATAGAAACCCGAACCGAACCTGAAATTACATGAACCGAACCAACCCGAAAAATGTTTGATTCATGAATGACTCCTAAACATCCCAACTTGAATAACCCAAGAACCGAATAAATCAAACCGACCCAAACCGAAAACCTGAATGCCCAACACCTAGGTTGCACAGAATTTTCGTCGGATGTCTGCTTCCCGCTTTGGAACCGGAATCGGAATCGGAACCTTATGGAAGCTTACGAAATCTCGCTTCCAAAATATCTTATTTAAAAACATGTTGGAAGCTTACGATTCCATTTTGGAGTCACGCTTCCATTTAAAAGACACAATATCATTAATAAATAAATAAAATAGAAATCATATGTTTTGTTCTTATATAAATTTAAATTGTTAACATAGAAGAAATAGAAATATGAAAATATTAAGACTAATCTTAGGAATTATCTTTATGTTTATTTTTTATTAGAATTATATCATACATATTTAAATATTATATCAGTTATTTATGAAATATTAATAATAATTAGTTAGATAATATTTTTTGTAACCTAATTACTTTATATTTTCACAATTATAATGTTTAATATTTAATATTAGTATAAATGAATAAATGATTTATTTTAGTTTGAATTATATAATTTTTTGTTCACATATTCTATAAATTTTAATATATATATATTTGGATGTATGTTTCTAACATGTCTCCGCTTCTTAGTTTTTTAAAAAATACATGAAGCTATTGTAGTATTCATGACATTTTCGACCATTAATAGTTGCCACTTTTTCAAAATCATAATATTTCGATAATTACAGTCAAACATTTCAAAACTTATGTTTAAATCATATTAAATAATAAATATCAATAGGATTTGTAATACAAATTTCATGTATCAAAACTGACATTTTAAGACTTTTATTACCACATTAATTGAAAAATATACTTATTTAGTCATTCTAAATTGTATTTTTTTTTGCCTTACAAATAATAATTGGGAAAAGATTAGCAGTTTTAAGGCATACTACCTTTTTAACTTCTCCTTCCTTTTTTTTTGACTGAACTTTTCCAAATATACAATGAGTTATAGTAAGAAAGGTAAACTGGTCCGATTTCTGTAAAGCTCATAGATTTACTGGCTTTCGTTTAGGCCAATTAGTTTGATGTATATAAAGAAACCCTAGAACCGAATGGGAGGAAGAATCC
>CAJHQP010009693.1:0-21436 GCA_905132765.1 Moricandia arvensis
AAAAATCTTATATAATAAAGTTGGCTTTTTTTTCTCCATACGAGGGAGAAAATGACACCCTGTCCTTTTTTAAAAAGGCCTCATCTCCAAAACATCTTTTCTGGGCCGTAGTGGATTTTACAAATTTTTATACTGGCCACTTAGATTTTACAGATTTTTTAAAAATTTTGGCGTCTTAAGGTTGGGCCAACAAAATAATTAGAGAGACCTAAACGTCAACGTAACATATTCTTTACCCACATTAAAAACACAAGCCGCATACATAGACGAACAAACACGACATGTTTCCAAAGAAAACCCAAACTCCACCAATCTTGCTCCTCATTACGGCTTATTTAAATAAAATAATTAATCATAGCCTATTACCCGAATACACCGCCTACAAAAACTAGAATAACGTACATTTAAATAAAACATAAACCCGCCTTTTAAATCTACATAATAAAACCAGAATGTCTAGACGTCATAGTTAAGACACATGACTCGACTGCTGACATCCGTTAATACAAAAATATGAATATTGGACACAATAGCTTGAATAAAAAGACCAATAATTAGCCCATACAAAATTACCTAAACCAAACAGAACGTACAAACCTCTTACTAGAAGCCCTAATAAAAAATAGGGAAGCATCAAATGAAAAATAATACAAGTCACTTTATCATTTTCAAGTAATTTTGAAAAGAAGGAAGTATATTTGATGAGTATGATCGATTTTACAATATAGATAGTTAAATGAGTTTTTTACGTGAGATTTATGAGAAATGAAATACATTGGTTGTATCTGGAGGAAAAATAAACATGTATATCAGTATATATATATATATATATATATATAGGAGTTTAGGACTTATGAATAGAATGCATGTTGTTTCCGCCTATGGACTGATTTATCTATTTATGTAAATTATTTATACGCAATATTTTATTGAGAACCTAATTTTTCCATAATATAATATCATTTACACTTTCAGTATAAAAACTAACTATTCAATTTTCTTTTGTTTTAACTCATCTGTTGGCCCTGTCGGCAGGCTGTCCGATCACATCCAAGAAGACTCTGTTCCCAGCAAGTTAGAAAGCACACAATATGGCACACAAGGTTTAGCTACATCTGGAAGTTTTAACTCACCACTTTGTTTGCTTACTTAAATAATGCTTTAGCATGTCCTTTATAATAGATTTTAAATCTTTGTTGTGTGGCTATATTACTTACTAATATAAGCATATTCTAAATTTGTTATTCTCTTCGGCATTACCATTTGTTCAGTAAAAATGAATGACAAGAACCTGAGAAGCTACAAAGTTGCACATGCCAACTAACTTAACCCAAGAAGCTAAATATGCTTTAAGTTATTTCCAAAGAAACAAAACCCATGTCGAAGTGAATCATCGAAATACCGTATATCACATATATACGTCCAACTTTGCAGCAATTTCATAATAGTAGGCGACTGCGGTTCTGTCGTAGAGTTAAAAAAAGAAGATCATATACCACTTTGAAACTTCCGCCCCACCCCTTATATGCATCAGTGTTCATGATCTCAGCCTCCAGCGCGTTAATCCCTACAGCACACTATCTTTACCACACATCCTTCTACATACCAGTCCTCATTTCATAAAACACTAAATTACTTCTAAATCACAAGTCAAGCACGCTAAGGAAACACAATTCCACACCTTTCCAAACAACACCAATTAAGGACATGTGAAACACCTACTGAGCATGCGAGCTTTGTCTATCACTCCCTTTATATCTACATCCGTTTTGGGAGGCCATTCAGAGTAGCACCAGCTGCAAATCCTCAATATTTCTTACTTTACACCCAATTGTACAAGCCAGCAGCAACAACGCCCATGGTTTGGTGCTACCGGATACATAACTTTTTGTTTTTTTCCCAACTATTTGGCTAAGGGAAGAGGACGTTATGATATTAAGAACTGTTTAGCCAATCACCTTAACAATCTATAATTCCCCCGACACAATTTTTAAATACGACAACAATAGTTATAAGCCCCTTAACAAATGTTTATTTGTTAAAATGCAGGTCCACCAAATTTCAAATCTAACTTTTTCAAAAAACATATCAGTAACTAAAATTCAAACACAATAATAGTTAAGGAATAAAATCAGTAAAAAGAATAGGTGAACGAAATTTTTAAATCAACACTAGACTAAAAAACAATTACGACAATGTTGCCTACAACAGTTAATAAAACAAGTACAAAAACCTTTTTAAAGAACTCATCGCTTTTCCGATGGAATAAAAACATAAAAACACCAAAAGCCTAAAGCTGATATGTTATCGACTACCATGCCACCATCTCATGCGACAGTGACTGCATACCACACACTCAGCTACCCACAAACAAAAAACCCCTAACCTAGAAAACAAACCCAACTGAAAGCATACAAACTTATGAATCATAAGTTTTAAAAAACAAAACAAACAACCCGCGCGTAGCGCGGGCACACCGCTAGTTCCATCATAAAAGATCAGGGATAAACATCGCCTGACAATTTTGAAACGAGTCAATCAATCCTTTCGATAAATTATCAATTAGTTTCTACTGAGTACTCAATTAAGTGACACAAACGAGAGGATCAAAATGGATGACTTATTGATATTTCACAAATAGAGATGTACTATATATATTTTATAAATATACAAGGAAAAATGATCTAACCATTATACTCCATCCATTCTATTAAAATATATGTTTTTAAAAAAATATTGTTACACAAAAATAATTTTTGTGTTTTTTATGAAAATATTATAATTTTTTTTTAAAATTAAACTTTATTAAGTTATTATTAATTAAAAATATTGAAAATTAAAAATCATAAAATAATATATTTAATTATAGCGATTTAATGGTGTTTTTAGTATATGTTAAAACACTAAAATTTTACCTTTATGAACAATTCATAGGAAGTATTCCTTCCGTTTCTGAATAAGTATCACTTTGATATTTTTCAACGGAGATTAAGAAATATGTATAATAAATTAATATATTCATATTTAATGTATAATTGTTAAATGAGAATGATTTAAATAAATATTTATTGTTTTTATTCAAAAAAAAAACTAAATGTAACCAAATTACATTGAGATTGTAGAGCGACATTTTTTTGAAACTAAGGCCACCATTATCGCGGATGTTTCACGGTTTTTAAAGGGGAAGGGACCCACTTTTTTGCCAAAACCGGTTGTAAGAAGCGCCGAATAAGAAACGACTTTGGTGGGTTTTTTGAACTGTTTGCGGGCCCCACTGACACGTTGGCAGCCCGCAATTGGTTCCCTTTTAATTTTTTTTTAAAAAAAAAACAAAACAAAAAAAAAAAATTAAAAACCCCTAAGGTTTCTCCCGATAATGGTGCCTCTAAATCAAAAAAAATAAATTGAAATTTATTACGAATCAGAGGGAATATATATTAGAGAAAACAGTAATTTATCCAGTATCTATCAATCATTATCTAGTATTATCAATAGTACCAACAATTATTATCTCATTACCTTGTCATTAACAGCTACCCCAATTTTTTGGGCCAAAATTTCGTACGAAGATATCTGAATGGAAAACTCAGGGTTTCATAATAAAAACCCTAAAAAAAACAGCATCCAAAATATCGTCATATCATTCGGTAAATTAAGATGGCGAACAAGGGCCAAGATGGAGACGACGGCGTAGACTCCATCAGCTCTCTGCCTGATGACATCCTCCAACACATCCTCTCTTCCCTTCTTACCGCAACTGCCATCAAGACTTCCACCTTGTCCAAACGATGGAGGCATGTTATGGTGCGGTACACCTTGTCTCTACCTCATCTTGACCAGCCATAATTTTAAGGCTGATTCGATAGACAAAACCCTAGCTCTCTACCACGGCTCGCAAGGTGACCGAGTTTTCATCTCTTTGCCGGTAACGACATCGAGTCTCCTGACCTTAACAGGTCGATAGAGTTCGCCATGTTAAAGAATGTGGAGAATATGTCGCTGGATATACGTTATTATAAGTATAACATACCTGAGTTCTTGTACGTTAGTTCCTCTATAAAAGAACTCAACGCTTTTGTTAGACAACTACGGTTTTGATATGGAAGGTTCCCATAAAGCTCAGTGTCTTGGACATCTATGAAGAAACTGTCACTGTTTGGTTGCAAATTTTTCTGAGAATGCATGGCTAAGATACTATCTGGTTGTCCGACTTCTTCGAAAGCCTTAAGTTTGGACTTTTTACATTCAGCTTATTGACCTAAGCAAATCTCTGAGTCTGAGAACATTGGAAGCAACTATTAGGGTTCCGGGAACGCAGATTGTAGCACCACATATCCGTTGTCTTAGAATTGACAAGCTGCGTGTATCTATGTACTTTAGTTGATGTCTCTTCTTTAACCGAAGCTAACATAGACATTAGCGTCAAGTCAACTGAAGTACTGACCGATGGTTTTCCTCGAGTCATTATACAAGAGATGGTAGATAGGTTGCAAAATGTAGAGACACTTACCTTTGGGCCTAACCTTCTCAAGGTAGACATTCCTGTATTCTTTAATAGCTATTAGAGCATCCGTATGTAGAGTCTTTTGACGAGAATCTTCAGAACTTAAGAAAATTTTCTGTTATAATATATATTATTTTGGTGAGAGATTTTCGTATAGAGAAATAAATCCTATTGCGGGTGCTCTTAGGTATTCATTTCAATAAAGTACATGATACATTCCCACTCTATGAAATCGCTTAGATATCATTAAAAGATAATTCTCATCTTATTATACTTTTGGCCATCCGTAGCCTTTTACTTTATTCATGATATATTTTGGTTTGGTATTTACGATGTATGTGATCTTTACTGTTAAGATATTATCTGTTGCCGAGCTTTATCATCTTCCTTTTTCCGAGCTCAAAGTCAAAGATTTGACGCTTGAGACAACTATCTCTCAAGATGTAATTCCTGGCTTAGTAAGGGTGCTACAAAACTCATCTTTATTGGAGAAGCTAACAGTGCAACCAAAGCTCGTTAGTGGCACCCAACTGGTATATTTTCCATAAGCATCTTTTATTATTCTTGCATTTCTATTGGCGAGTTTGAAGAACTGAAACCATGTCCTTCACTAGAATCTGAGATACTGGCAATATGTTTGCACAACTGAGAATCTTTTTTCTGTTAACAGGGGAAGTCTCTTAACACTTGTTGCATGTGCATGGCATAAATGAATTCGGATCAACGCTGGAGGAGCGAAGCCATGGCCTTTTCCGAACATTTTGAATTGGGATGTTGAGCCAAAGCATGTGGTTTCATTCATAATACTTATGCTCAAAACCACAAACACATTAGAGAAGATGGTCTTAGGTTGGGATACTATCTTCACGGAAGAGATGTTGAAGAGTTGCTTAAGATGGTTCCAATGCTTGCCAAGACAACAATGTCTCCATTGTGGTTATCTCAAACAAGTTGAATCAGAGAGGGGTAGAATCAACAGTGTATAATTGAGAAGATTTCATGGTTCATTACTTGGGAGTTCGAGATCTACCTTGGTAGTATTTCAATAGCTCCTTTTAGATACTGTTTTATCATTCTTTATATTGGTTTTAATTGTTGGCACTACATAGGGGATAAAAAAATATTTACTATGCAAATTGCAGAAACTATTAAAAAATATGCCGAAACCAAATGATACTAAAAATTTTAAAAAGATATATTTGGATCCGATATATATATATATATATATATATATATATATGTATATAATGTAATTATTGTTTACTATGAAATTTGCAGAAATTATATACAAAAATACATGGCTGATGGTGCATCCCAATAGGTCAGACTTAAGGCTTGTTGTATATGTAATGTTACTCTTACTCTTCTTAGTCTCCTCGGTTTTGGTTTTTCTTTCTTGTTGTGTTGCTCATTGCCTCGACTGTGCCCAAAATGGACATTGTGTTGGCAGAAGGTGGCAAAAACAGGGTTTCTTGCTGAGCCGTGGAGGAATATGCTGAAGCAATCCTTGAGGTTGTGAAGATGAAAGAAAACAGAGAGGCTTAAGAGGCTGCATCTGCTAGAAAACGAGCGACATGATTCTCTGAACAACAGTTTTAGTGAAGACTTCGAAACTGCAATTAGACCAGTTTTGGCCCGGTGCTATGGAATGACAATCTTAAGGACCCTTTAAAAGCATAAGACAAGCTTAGGATATATTTTTTCTTTGTTATAGCTCTGACATAGACTTGTTGTCTTCCTGATTCTAATTGACTGTTGAAAAAGTTTTGTCACCGGACGTTAATTTTCAATAGCATTGTCATGGTTGCAACTACTTACGTTGTCCGAAAACTCGGTGCTGTTCCTTTCAATGAAACCAAGCAAGATTTAGGAGAAGTAAACAAATTAAAGGGCTGGAATAACCATGCATGAACAGAGAAACCCTTTGCTCTTAGGGCAACATTATCAGTGGTCCCAAGGTAAGTCCCTTATCTTTTTTCCCGGGAGAGAGAGTCCCTTAAATTTTTTTTTTTGGTCGGGAAAGAGTAAGGGCCGTCCCTTAATTAAGGGATTTTCCCTTCTCTTTCTTCCTCGGTCCCCGCATTTTGTGGTCCCCTCCCCTCTAAGGGATGCCTTAAGGGACTCCCAGTATTGTTGCTCTTACTATGTCCATGACAGTAAACCGCATATTCCTGCACAAACCGGATTTAAACCGGCATAAATCAGGTGTTGGGTCGCCCAGTGCTGTCAAGCCCACCACAACATCTATAATTGTAGTATATCTCGACTTTATTAGTTTGCTACTTCATTTATCGGTGGTGTGGACAATGTATAATAGATATGTGACTATGAATGACACTAAGATTACGTAACAGATTAATCAATTGCACTAATTAAAAGACCATTCAAAGAGAGAAGAGAGGAAAATTTCATTTTTATCTCGACTTATTAGTTTGCTACTCATTTATCATGTGTAGACAGTGTATAATAGATGTGAATGCGAGGGTCACTAAGATAAAATCAATGCACCGAAAAGACATTCTAAGAGAGAAGAGAGGGAAAGTGTCAACAAAGTTGGGCTTATAGGAAGCCAACATATATTCTCATGATTGACCATCGATGCCCTATAGAATCTGATCCTATCAAAGTGTACGGTCGCATGGTAACGGAGTTCGAAACTCAGGGTAAGGGTCTTGGCCTTTGCTTCCTTGGGACATGAAAAGAAAACTTTGCTCATATTATTTGTTTCCATTTTCTTTTTGTTACAACAACTATTGTTATTAGTGCGCATTTTACTATTTATCACATTCTTTATAGCGATGCGTCCATTTTTTCTAAACATGACACTACTAGTACACTTGCAGTGTATATATGTTGCATGTACTTGGAAAAAGCCTACTATAAAAAACGAATGTCATGAAGTGTTCACCAACCTACGAGGTGAAATAATAGTGCCACGGAATAGTTTAAAAAATGTGTATAAATAAAATAAAAAATTAAGTAACTCAACCATGAGCCCAAATAAAAGCGGAAAGAGGACAAGTCTTCATTGTGGGTAGTTGCTAGTTGATCTTTTTTATAGAAAGGCCACAAAGATGGAATATACGACGGGAAAAACAAAAAGAAACTAACAAAGCATTCGAATACTTGATATGATGATTATCATAGTGACAAAAGATTGCAAGATGAAATTCTTTGCAGTGAAAAGATGCCAATTATGCGAACACTTTGTTATAATTATTAATAATCATATAGGACTATAGGAGTTATAATTGAGTCTATCATTCGAATCTCATTTGATGTTTACTTTAGGATCTCACCATACTATTGAACTTAAACCAGTTTGGCAATCATTTCTGTTTATGTTATGTAGTATTTAACAGAAGCCATTAGTTTGATTTAAAAATTGAAAATATTATTTATCATATACGTTTATATTATTATTTGATTTGGAACAATTTGTGTGTTTGAATGGTAATAATTACTATTTAGTTATTAATAGTGTTGTATACTACTTCAGTTTTATTCCAATTTTTGCTGTAAGATTTTCACATATTAAAGAAGAAATGTTATCAGATTTCTAATTATCCATTGATTAATTATATTTATCTGTTTACTTTGATAAGCTAAAAAATGGTATAAGAAATAAAATTTTTAGTAATAAAGCAAATACTGAAATATAGAGCCATTCATTAAGATAAAAATAAAGCCCTAAGATATTTAAAATGAAATTGAAGTAGTATGTTAAAAGATAGTTGCTTCATGCTTGAGCCTACTGTTTAAATTGAACTGCATTTTTTCTATTTGGATATAAATTCGTCCGCTAGAAGTAAATTCTCATTCAGATTTGTAAGCTTTTTAATCAACTCTAATCCCATAACATTCAGTGAACTGTTTAGTGATACAAATCCTACCCCTATAATTGGAGTCTCAGTGGTTGATAAGAACTTAAATATGTCAATGGCATGATAAACTCGAATCCAAGAGCAATCTTTAGCTTTAGCCATTATTATATTTCATTGTGTGGTATGAAACTGCTGATTTGAAGTGTAACTTTTGGCCCTACATATCTTGATTTACGCACATTTAAAGATATTTTCAATTTATTTGTAACAATAGTAAATTTTCGTGACGTATTACAGTTAGCCACCAAATCTATCGATTATTGATTAAAGGCTGCTCTTTTTAGCATGTGAGTATGTAACAAGAAGCACCACCAAAATCAAAGTTAAACTTGTTTTTCCTATCGATGCGTACATTAGTTTATTTCCCAATTACATAAAGAATTTCAGTTTTCTTTATTGGAAAGTATTGTTTTATGTTTTTAGATAGAACTTGGAACATATCATATATATAGAGAAATTTACAGGAGAGTTCTTTTACTTGGATATGATTAATGATGAAGTTATATTAGTTTTTTATTATACTATTTAACTTATGAACGATAACAAAGAAAAAACTGTACGGGTTGAATTTTCCAACTTGCACGTTGTCACAAGTCAAAGTACATTATGGTAAGAAAAACCATCTTTGAAGCTTTTACTTCTCTCAAGAAAAAAAATAAGAACGTAACGTAAGACAATTGTCCTAAAAATTTTAGTGAAATGGTCAAATAGATATATAACTTCAACTCATGTTTTAAACGAGCTCTCTTCTGGTCTTTCTCCCATTTTTTCACAGGAAAATATTGTCCTGTATAAACTACAGCAGTACAGCATCACCAAACATAACTTTACAGTTTTTTACTCGACCATGCATAGACGAACAAGCAGCATGCATGAAGTCTATATTAGTATAGTTCCATGCTGGCGATGGAAAGAGAAACACCGTATATGTCTTAATTGTTTTGTTATGGTCGAGTCATGAACTTAAAAAGAAAACAGTTTTGTTCTGTTCATGCTTTTTCTTGATTTTAAATACTATGAATAAACAAAGCATTGGCAATGAAACGTCAGGGCACGTTTTAAAGTGGCACGTTTTAAGGGTTTTTTGCAAAATTGATTCAAACTCAAAGTCAAACACAAAACTAACCTCTGTCATTTCTTGTGTCCAATTCACCCCATATGTTCACATTATTTACGAAAATGCCATTGTTTTTTTTCTTGTTTTTTTTTCTGAAAATGGCATTTTTACTCTCTCAACCTCATCATCTTCAAATATTTACAATATTGTCATTGCCATCAATACCACAACCACCATGAACAACCAATTTGAGCTCTTAATGCACCTAAATTGATTGACACTACCTAAAATTGATTGGCACTAAATGTTATGAACAAAAAACAACATCTCTTTAACTTTGTCTCCATATTCATCCAAAAAAATTCAAGCTTTTGATTCTAAATTTTTTAGGCTTGGTAGAGCCATTCAAGGCATACTAATCTTCGTGGTTACTTTCGTTTGAGGTTTCTGGGTGGTTGGAGAGGACTATTTGTGCTTAGGAAGTCATTCTCACTAGTGAAAGGTATGAAATTGAAATTTTTTTCAGATTTGTTCGCGTCGAAGACTTACCCGTTAAGTCGTCTGGCTGAAGAAGACTTACGGGTAAAGTCTTCTAAGCACCACGGGCGACTTACTTATAAATCGTCCAAATTTGTTTGTTAAGAAAAAAGTTCTAGACGACTTACTAGTAAGTCGTGCCCAAAATAAACGGGTTAGTTTTGCATTTGACCGAGGTTTGTGTCAGATATTTTGACTTTTCCTGGACGACTTACAAGTAAGTCGGTCTCTGGGAAATCAAAAATTTCAATATTTTATTAAGCTAGACGACTTACCCTGTAAGTCGTCTCAGGTTACTTTTGCAATTGGAAAATAAAACTTAAATATTTAACTTTTCCCAGACGACTACTTGGAAGTCGTCTAGGTAAGAGGACCTTCCTGAAACGTCTAGGATAAGCGAAGTCGTCCAGATTTTTTTCCGAGAATTCTTGGTCAAACCTTGCTTCTCTCCGGACGACTTTCAAGTAAGTCCTCTACCTAGACGACTTAAATTAAGTCGTCTGGGAAAAGTTAAATATTTAAGTTTTATTTTCGAATTTTAACAATAACCTGAAGAAGACTTACAGGTAAGTCGTCTGAGCTTTAATAAATATTGAAATTTTTGATTTCCCAGAAGACGACTTACCTGTAAGTCGTCCAGGAAAAGTCAAATATCTGACACAACTCGGTCAAATGCAAACTAACCCGTTTATCCTGGACGACTTACTAGTAAGTCGTCTAGAATTTTTTTCTTAACAAACAAATCTGGACGACTTACTAGTAAGTCGTCCCATTTTAAAGTCAATTGCAAAAATGACCTATTTGGACAACTTACTTGTAAGTCGTCTATGTCTTCCAGACGACTTAACGTCGGTCGTCTGCGGTCAATGTTTAGTAAACTTTCATTTTCTCTATGTTTACTAATGTGTTTTATTTTGAAATTTTGCAGATGTTGCGTCAGTTAACATGCAAGCTGTATGGAGAATGGTTTTTGGAAGATTCTAATTAGGATTTTGTGGTTGATAATTCCAAAGGAGCGAGACTATTTTTGTTGAGTGAAGGTTCGACACATGCTGAACTTGTTGCAAGGTTCAAGAATATTATAACCTGGACATGAGCACCAGAATCTGTGGAGATAACATACTTGTTACCAGCTGAAATGATGCAGGTTCCAGACACTCCTCCTATTCATGTTACAAGTGATAGACAAGTTTCGAAACTTGCTCGAGATAACCAAAACGCATGGAGTACGGCTTTGTGTATCAAGTCATAGCAAGGTGGAAACAGTTTCAGAGGAAAGGAAGAGGAGGATGAAGATGATGAAGCTGATGGTTTTTTGAAAATGATAATGATTTGGTTGAAGATGAGAATCATAATGGGGAAGAGGAGTGATGGGAGGAGGATGATGGGGAGAAGGATGTTGATATCTCTATTGTTGCTGAAGCGGACGAGAATGGTGAGGATTACAGTGTTTATGGAAAGATTAAAGATGAGGATTTGGAAGAAGATGATGATATGTGTTTTGAAGAATTTAAAAAGACTTATGCTATTGAAGGAGAAGGATCGAATAGTAACAGTATCTACGTCAACCAGAGTTTTGTTAGGCAAGGATGCACTGCTTTCAGAGCTGCGGTTGACAGCAGTTAAGCGTAAGTTCTCCTTCAGAATATATAAGTCAACGAAAACTCTCTTGTGGCAACCTGTCGGGTTAGTGGTTGTGGATGGAAGATGAGAGCGGAGTGTGAAACATGGAACAAAACACGTTTTGGGTAACAAAGTATGTGGAAACACATACATGCTCAGTGGGAGACCGAATCGCTCAGCGGAGACCACTGTACTCTGAAGTATGTTGCTAGGCTTTTCATTGATCGTGTTGGGAATCATTGATGGGTTTGAATCCACAGGCATATCACTGATGCAATGAAGAACATGTTTGGCATGATGCTTGATTACACCACTTCATACAGAGCACTGGTATATGCACAAATATTGGTGAAGGATCAGCAGAAGATGGGTATTCGCGTCTACCATCATATCTCGAGCAAATCTCCTTAGCCAAATCCCGTCTATCACAGCTATAGAACTTGATTCTAAAAAAAGATTTAAGTATCTATTTCTCTCTTTTGGAGCTTCTATCAGAGGTTTTAAGTATCAGAGAAGGGTCATTGTCGTGGATGGGACTCACCTACATGGGAAGTATGAAGGTACTATGTTAGTTGCAACCGCACAAGATGGAATTTTCAGATTATTTCCATTGGCTTTTGAGATCGTAGATGCTGAAGATAACCCGTTCTTGGGAATGGTTTTTCACAAAATTGGCTAGTTGTTTATCTGATGAGCAGCCTCTCGTGATAGTCTCGGACCGGCATGCAGCCATTAAAAGTGCGTGTGAGAAGGTGTTCCCTGGGCAACCGAGGAATATGTTATTATCACCTTCAAGATAACATTGTCAAAACTTATAAAGCGGAAACATCTCTTGTACTTGGTGAAAAGGTGCTGCTTATGCCCATACGGTTTCAGATTTTAACCGGTACATGGCTGAGATACGGAGTGCAAACCCGGACCTTGCAACGTATTGGAGGATGCCGATGTCACCCTATGGTCAAGGGTTTATTCTCAGGGGACAGGTACAAACATAAAAACACAGCACATCGCAAATCTATTAATTCCGCACTGAAGCGAGCTAGAGGATTTCCTATTCATTCCTATTGGAGTACATAGAGAGAAGCTAGGAAAGTGGTTTTGGAAAAGGAGAGATGATGCTTTGAGTCTCCCAAGTCAACCATAGTCGCGGGTGTTGAATACTTGCTTGCTTGTTCGATCGGAGATAGCGGATACGATGAGGGTTCAAACCAATGGATGGATGGCGATTCTTTGTGAAAGGTGGCAAAAATGGACTGTGTGGTTTGATTTGGAACATGGCAAGTGTGATGTGGCTGTTTATGTAGTGGAGAAAATACCTTGCTCTCATGCTATAGCTGCTGGAATACATTGCTGGTTTGCCATATCTCCACACTTGTAAGTCCAGTGTACTCAAAGGATTATTTGTTCTGCAGGATACTCAGAAAATATATATCCTTGTGTTGGACAACAAGTTGAGGAACGCACGATGCTTGCCTCCGGAGGTAAAACGTGGTCTGGGAAGACAGAAGAAATCAAGATGGCAATCCTGGTTGGAGCTATCCAGGATGAAAGGACGGCAAACCTAGGAAACAACAACAGGGTTTATAGATGCTCAAATTGCAAGGAAACTGCGTCATACGAAACCACAATGTAAGGAACCACTAGACGAACTAACTTGAAGGTCGTCCAGAAGACCTTTCAAGTAAGTCGTCCAGAGTTTATTCCTCCAGAAAGACCTTCAAGTAAGTCATCCAGAAGGTTAGTCCCTCCAGAAGACCTTGAAGTTACTTCGTCCAGAAGACCTTCAAGTTAGGTCGTCCAGAAGACTTCAAGTTAGGTCGTCCAGAAGACCTTTTGTTTAGTCTATGTATTCAGTTAGGTCGTCCAGTATTCTGTTAGGTCGTCCCCAATATAATGCTAAGTCGTTCCATATAATGTTAAGGTCGTCCAATATAAAAAAGTTCAATATAATGCTAAGTCGTCTAATTATATTAAAAGTTCAAGTACACACAAATCGTAATCTATCATAAATTACAAGTTTAAATACACACAATCCTAATCTATCATAAATTACAAGTTTAAATACACACAAATCCTAATCTATCATAAATTACAAGTTCAAATACACACCAAATCCTAATCTATCCATACATCATATGTTCCAAGGTTTTTTACTAAGGTCATCGTTTTCTTTCGCATGCTGCTCAGGAAGCTCTTTAATATATCGATCGCCATCTTATCCCTCATAGTCTTCGCGTTGGGGCTTAGCAAAGTATTTTTTGGTTAAATGGCATCCCAAGAGCATGACATTCAATGTACCTCAGAGTGTACACGCCACAATCACCAGATCTGGCCTGAGGGATATCGGTTGGTCTCTCATACGTGAATGGCTCCAGTGATAACTGGTCACGTTGAGAAACGGATGCGCACTCAAAAAGCAGATAAGGGAGCATCTGGAGAAAAGGCTCCATTAGCAGGATGTCCCTATCACATGTTTGGTGATACCTGTTAGAATAGCTTAATTGCGGAAGTAATACAAAGAAGAATATACTAGTTAGACAGATGATCAAACATAGAAGGAGTTTGTCATTTGAGAGAGAATGAGAATGGGAAGAACATGTTTTTCATTTCATATTTCTTACTTTGGTATGTGTTACAACCCCTCTATTTAAATGTCAGTAAAGTCTTTCAAAGCTCCAGACATGATAATGAAAGGTGAGTTGGTGCAGTTGGTGAAGTAGGTGCAGTAGGTGAAGTAGGTGAGGTTTGGTTGTAGTTGGTGGTCGCAGGACTCCAACGATCGATGCAGTTTTGCCCTAAAACTGCATCGATCGATGCAAGTAATATGATAGAGTTTTAGTTCCATCGATCGATTGTATTGTACAATCGATCGATTACTTTAGCACATTTCATCCGCAGAGTTCCCATCGATCGATGGGGTTTTGTGGCAGAAACCCATCGATCGATTGGGCTTCCTTTCTTCATGTTTCTTCTTCAACACTCCCCTCAAGCTTGACCATATGAAACAAGCAAGCTTGGAAATCATGAAGCATTCCCTCATTAAAAAAACTTAGCCAGGTAAAACCTCATGGGATAAAACCCCAGCCAAGGAAAAAGAGTAGAACACTCCATGGTGAGGGGGAATCACTGACATGGAAGGTTTATGAGTCCCTAGTCTTGGAAGAATGGACTCACAAACTTTGCTGCTGGCCGCCTTGGTGAAGATGTCCGCCAGTTATCTTCACTCCTCGTGTAGCATGGGGAGGATCACTTGCTGCTCTACTGCTTCGTCTCACCTTGTGCGCCGTCTCTATCTATGTGTTTTGTCCTCGTCATGGACAGACTGAATTTGACGCAACCTGCTGTATTGCAGCTGGTCCTGTCACAACTGCATGGATCACTGGGGTCTCGGTCCGATCTTAATTCACCAAGTCGCCCCTAGAATACAACTTATCCAGATGAGCTTCACTGCCGTTAATTTCCTCATTGATCTGTACCTCGCCTCTGCACCTTGAGCAAGACACAACCTTCTGCTTTCTTACTCTTCCATCGTACACCAAATTTCCTCCAATGAACCTGCTGCATAGCGGTAGTTCGATCCTTCTGTCCTTCGTTCTGTCTCCAGCCCACATCTGCATCACAGTAATCCACAACCTCAGTGTCTTTCGCTTGCAAAGCCATCATACGCCTTGCCCCGAGCCTCCACTTAAGTATCTTAGCCGATTCTCTCCACCACTGCTTCCAGTGCATGAACCTTGGGCGATTTTTGGCACTGTCCTGGCTCACCTGACTTTACTCTGCAAAACAAACATCTGCCGCCGGTACCATGGCTTAGACTAGCATCAGCCGCCTTTCCTCCCAACATTCTCCTATATTGTTGCCATCTTCAAATTTCAGAGCTATCTTTTCATACTCCCCTCTCGACATGTCTGTGTAGCCTTCTTCAAGTCGGCCCTAGTTCTTGGCTTGTCTTCTCCTCAAGCCATCTCCTGCCTCTCTTCCTAGATATCCAAAGTATAATTTTCTTTGGACACTGAACAACCCCTCCTTGATCTCGCACATCTCACTCCCGCAGGACCAGTACTCTCAGTCTCACCTAGATCCTCTGATGTCAAATGCCATGGTCTCTGCAGGACCATGTCTCTGCGTGGCACTGATCCCCTCCTTGCTCACTACCAGCCTACACTGCATTGATGTCGCATCTTCACACAGAGACTAGGATCACAATAATCCCGGCACTCTGCTGCGGTGAGAGCTGACCCAGAGTGTGTGATTCGCTGAGACTTCAACAAATTCCTCTTCCATTCAATGTATCGTGCTTAGTTTGCTGCTACACACGCTCTTGCGTGATTGCCTTCAAGCCACTAGATCGCCTTCTGAGTGGAGCTGAGGACCATTTCCATCGGGTCTACCATCTCTCTCCATTCCCGGAGGCTGGCCTCTCATGCTACACTGCATCTTCTAGCTTCACTCTGTAGAAAAGCATTCCTTTACATCCATTTGCAAGATCCCACTCTAGGTCTTCACTCGCCAATGAGCCATGAGTATCCGAATCGTTGAAGCTGTCGCCACTGGTGTAAACTGTGTCTAGATAATCTTCTCCACTACACTTGTGTGTCTGTTCCTCTTAGCTACAGTCTCGGTTTCTTCCTTTCTGCGCTTTTCCCATTATTGCACAGATCCGATACTGATGGCATGCAAGAGTCTGCTCGGTCACGGCTTTCTTTCCTCTGGCCCAGCTCAGTCTCATACAGGTCGTTGCTCTCGATCATGGCATTGATCTCTTCTTCAACAGACTCTCTCCATTCTTTGTCTCTGCATTGCCTCTTCATACCGGTGTTTGGGATGTACTCTGATCAATTCTCCAATGAAGACTTGCATCGTTCTTCTGGTTATCTGAGCAATCGCGAGGCACTACTGCACCTCACTGCATGTGTGCCACAGCCCTTAGCATTCTACAAGTACCCGACTTCGGTTGCCCTGCTGAACTTCTTCGCTGCTCCTTCGCACCAAGGCTGTATCTGCATCAGCGTGTTGCCTCACTTTGTTTCTTCTCAGAACCTGACTCTTGAGTCTCAGAACTGATTCTGATTTGGTCTCATCCTGATCACGAGCTTTTTGTGATTCCCCTCAGGGCTCAGGATGGGGCATTTTTTTCATCTTACCACTTTTAATCACATCTTCTTCAACATACAGCTTCTGGAACAGCGCAGTAGCTTCAGGATATTCCTCTCTGGTCTTCTCGAGTTTGCTGGCAGGACATGCCATCCGCCGAAGTTCTCCAAAATGATTTCTGAGGTTTGTGGCTCTTCCTGATTGCGGCTTCAGTCCCTCACGATCATCCCAATTCTTCACCTCACATAATATCCCTCTTGTCTTCCACAAACTTCACACTCCCTTGACTATTAAACTCTTTGCCGCTACTGATCATAGCACGTATACCCTTTTTGTGTTGGAGAGTAGCCAATCGCACACATCTGCTTTTGTGCTCCTGCATCCAGTTTGTTCTCTCTGCTCCCCTGGTATCAGCACAATACGCAGACGACATCCAAACACCCGTACAGTGGTCCAACAGCCGGCTTAGTCTGGCTAAGCGACTTCAACACCGCGTGATAGATCTTTGCAGGACTTGACGTTGGAGTCCTACTTGACTCAGACTAAGCTTAGCAGTCACCACCGCATCACTCCGACACATCTCTTTGGAACATTGCCGTGTGCGACCATCATTGATCTGGCTACCTCCATCACCGCGGTGTCTGTCTCTTCCTCCTTCAGCAAACTCCGTTTCTGTATGACGGAGTATATGCGACAACTTGCTGATCGAATATCCATGTTGAGCCAGGTACTGCTTTGAATGCCATGACTTGTGTATTCTCACATTGTCTGATCTCTGAGGACTCTTCAGCTTGGCATTGACGCAAGTGGTGCGACGACATGACCGCTTGGAAACAACTCATTGAAGCCGCGTCTCTTAACACACCCTACCCTCTCCTTGCGGACTGAATCACGTGTCAACAAGCCCTGTATTTGGATTTCTTTCATCAATGAACGCGGTGACAAAGTACATTTGTGATTCTCCCTGCCATCACACATGGAGCCGTCCATACATCAGAGTGCACACCAAGTCAAAGCAATTCTCACTACGGTCGGTGCCAGACCGTGGACACGGACTGTCCTACAATGCTTCCCCAATCACTGCAGGCTTCAACACTCTCATTCTTAGACACCACTCCAGCGGCAATATCAGGTTTTTCAGAGCTCTGCACTGGGACCTGTCCCAACCTCTGGCATCAGCCATATTGTCCGTTGCTCAGCGCCATTAAACGGTGCTAGCCCAGGGGCAGTGCACGGCATAGCATGATCCTGGCACCCATATCTCCTCTGCAAGATGACCTCACATACTGCTGATGCGTTCGTGCCCTTTCTCCACATGCGACCTTTCCTGTCTTCAGCGTCTCTGTGAAACTCACTCGTCATCTAAGGTCTGACACAACTTGCAGCCCAACATCAATCGCTCAGCCCTCTTACGTGATACAAGTTAGATGATCAAATCCAGGACACTATACTAAGGCAGTAGCCATTCCTTATCAAACACTTTAAGGTTCCTATCCCTTCCCTATCTCTCACCTTATCACCATTGCTCATCTGACTACACTTCCCTACGGCAGGCTGCGCATCTATTACTTCAAATCAAGTCCTCACTCACAATCACCTCGTGATGGCCTTGCTCCTGAATCTATCTATGATAGCGTTTACGATGTCAACGACGGAATGATGTACAGCCTTCTGCGAAGCAGTGAGCAGTCCGGTCACAAAACCATCAGATATGAGTCGTCACCACACCGTGATTTCTCCACCATGTCTTCAGCCTTGAATCACCCACTGTGCCAGCACGAATACATGCCCGTCCTTTCCCTTGGGATGTTGCCTGCTCGCCTCCTCTGGGCTTTACATTTATCCGGCTGGCTTTGAGAGGCCACTCACCATCATCTAGGCACTGAAATCTTCTCCAGCTAAAGAAATTCTTTCACTCAGGCTGCTGTTGACATGGATGAGTCTCAGCCGTGTAGGGAAAACTGAGGAACCCGGCTCGTTCTCATAACGATGTTCCTGGAGACCTCTCCCATAAACACCCATCAACGCCGATCTGCAGGCACTCTCCATAGTTCCTTCTTGGCGGTTTTGATGTGAGAATTCTGCATCTTCACGGATTTCGGTTTGACAGGCAGTTCTCACAGCATGAGAGCCGAGAGCTGTGGTCTCTGAACCCCATTGGTTGCTGCGCTTGTTCACGTATCTACTCTTCTTCAGCCATCTCTTTTCGCAAGCTTCCACGGCCTCATGACTATGGCTGTCCCAAGTCCATGCCATCCAACGGTCGATTCTCGCTACGCATCTTCGACCATGAGAGCATACATTAGGACCCTCAAGGGCTCACCGGCGCAAATATGTTTTCCTTCTCCATTCCTTTATCGTATTTTCGGAATGACGAATACATAAAAGTTTTGCTGAATCAACAAGCAGAAAGACTAGAGACCAGCGTTTGTCGCGAATGACCAGTAGCGAGCTCTACTTTGGCCTCTGATACCAGTTTAGCACATAGGCTTAAGTGCGGAAGTAATACAACAGAAGATATACTACGTTAGACAGCATGATTTCAAACACTAGAAGGAGTGTCGTCGATTGACTGAGAGAGACATGACGAATGGGCTAGAACATGTTTTTCATTTCATATTCTTACTTTGCGTATGTGTCCCTACACACCCCTCTATTTTACCAAATGTCAGTAAAGTCTTTCTCCAAAGCTCCAGACCCATGATCAATGCACACGCCGTCCGAGTCTGCGTGCAGTTGCGTGAAGTAGGTGCAGTCAGGTGAAGTACGGTGAGCTGGTGCTAGTCTCCGGTGTCGCAGACCGACTCCAATCGATCGACACTGCAGTTCTTGCCTAAAACTGCAGTCGATCGATCGCAACCGGTCAATACTCCCGATAGCAGTTTCTAGTTCCACTCGATCGATTGTACTTGCTACAACCTCGACTCGATCTACTTCAGCACATTTCATCCGCAGAGTCTCCATCGATCGATTCGCGGGTTCTTGTGGCAGAAACCACACTCGACTCGATTGGGGCTTCCTTTCTTTCATGTTCTCTTCTTCACAATACCAACCTTCTCCTCTCAACTGCTTCCACCTTTCCGACAAATGCCTCGATCTCCATAACGCGCACGTCCCACAAACCCTTCCCTCATGCGCATCACAACTATGCTCCCTGAACATTTCTTTCAAGATCCTCTTGCTCATCCCAATCACCAGTCCTCTAGCTCAACCTCTGCGACGAGCCTCACCTGTCGCGAACCTCTGGCCACGACGCCTCTTCACCAGCCTCTGCAACTTCCTTGCACTCTCCCCTGAGGTGCCTCTGCAGCGTGCCCTCTTTTTTAGCCTCCTCTCCTTACGAGCTCTTCTTCAGCACCGTCTTGCGACTCTCTCTCTTCTACCACCAAACCCTATGGCGTTTCTTTGATGCGACTCACACACCACCGGCTTTGTATATCGACCCACAGTCACCGGCGACTTCCCAGCAATCCATGGCTCCACTTCCACGGCCCTCTCTGATTACAACATAACTTTAATTCATGTTCCTCCGCCGGCAAGTGTCACTCAGCATCAGCCAGTCCCATCTTTTTCCGGAAACATCTTCACCCCATAATCCGTCTCAACAACACTTCACCACTCGTAGTCTGCAGCTAAATATAAGATCATGAACTTAGACCTAATTTGACGGATAACTCTAGTAAATAAGTCGCTCCAGCTAGGAAGCAGCTTGCCAGCACGACCTTCCAGACGACTGTACACTTCTCGTGGAGTACCAATCGGATAGAAGTAAATACCTGCTCTGCACGATAGCATCTTTTAACAGCATCATGCGTCCTTCCTGCCACCCATGTAAGCCAGCTCATCGGCTCGCGGACGACGGTCTGTCCTTGCGTTATTGCGCCACATTACCATAGTCTAGCAGCCAATTTCCGGCAGAGCTGTGTACACCCAGACCTGACAGAGCTCTGTATAAACCCATGTCGACAGTGCTGTAACAGCCCGAAATATCTTTGCCCTCAAAGAGTCCATCAGCCAACCTTGAACGCGACTCTCCCCCATCGCGATAGTTCTCCAAAACGTTCTCACACTCATCACACAAGCCTTGCCAGACTAACCCTTGTGGCGTTGTTGAATACTTTCTCCCTTCTTATATATCCAGTGAAAGATGGCAAGCGTACCACGAGCCGCTTGCGATCTTCCGAGACCACCCTTCGCATGGCTCTCAAATGCTGCCTGATTATCTGCTCAGTAGATGGCCCAGTTTCGACATGAACTCCCAACATCGCTCACCAGCCAAAGAAGCCATACTTACCTTTGTGACAGCACACCTCGGTCTCTCAAGGTCCTCTATGTACTC
This sequence comes from Moricandia arvensis, assembly GCA_905132765.1. Taxonomy (NCBI): domain Eukaryota; kingdom Viridiplantae; phylum Streptophyta; class Magnoliopsida; order Brassicales; family Brassicaceae; genus Moricandia; species Moricandia arvensis. The sequence continues at coordinate 21,039 of CAJHQP010009693.1, forward strand.
GCAGTTTAGACAGTTGAGATTTTCAAACTCTAACAGGTGAAAACCCCACCTCACAGGTTCTGGACCAACTAGACTCCACAGCTCGTACTTCTTCTTTATGTCCAGCTGCCCGAATCCCGAGCATGTTAGCTGCACCAGCCTTGAAAGGCCCAACCAATCCGGAGCTCTTTAAACTTGATTGAAAACTCCCAGCTCAATCTCGCACTCCTCCTATCTCAGTCTCTCTCTAATATCGTCACCATGCAACGAGCATTCTTTAAGCATTATGCTAACATTTCTGCAGTACAATCCCTCCATACATCGACTACAGCTACAATAAGCTTCTCTGCTGGTGGCATGATACTTTCCAATGATGCAACCTACGGGGGAGTTTCTGGAACAACCACAAAACACATACC
>CAJHQP010009694.1:0-21423 GCA_905132765.1 Moricandia arvensis
AACAATCACATAATTATACAGAGCGCATAATGTAGTTGTATTTACCACATGTGATGTAAGAATATGTAGCAAGATGAGTGGATAATAGGTGTACACGTTTCATAACAGATGTTAACGTAACGAAGGAATCAAACTTACAACACTTGCTATTCTATATAGCAAAATAGTATTGATCACAAATTAAAGTTCAACACATACTTACAGTTATGCTACCTAACCAGCAATCCCAAGTGTTCAAAAACTGAATCATATCACCTAAGCACTAAATCCTATACGAAAATGTAAACCCTAATCCAATATCAACTCAAATCTTCCATAAACTAAATCCAAATTTCGAAATGCCAAAGAGATTCATTCCATTCTCATGAGGCATATAGAATATAAAATGTGGAAATATAGTTGCAATGTAAAGACAATTTACCATCTTTCTCAAACCTTATCAAGTAATTACTAAACCCTATCAACTAAATACTAAACCCTACATGGAAATGTAAACCCTAATTCAATGTAAAATCAAAACTTCCATAAGCTAACATAAACTCATCCCTAAACTGACCACATGAATATAAACTAAATCCTAGCCACTAATCACTATACCCTACACGGAAATATAAACTCTAATCTAATGTCAACTCAAATATTTCATAAATTAAACCCAAATTTTGAAATGCCAGACAAATTAATTTATATTCTACATGAGGTATATAGAATAGACAAGATAAAAATGTAATTGCAATCTAAAGACAATTTACCATCTTTCTCAAAGTTATTATACTTATGGCTTCATGGAACGTGGTAATGGTTACCCCAATATCAATCCTAATCGTCAAAATTTAAACCCTATCAAGTAATCACTAAACCAACAAAGTAATATAAACACTAATCTAAAGAAGATGATTTTCCATTTTATGTATTTAAGATAAAATAGAAATATAAAATATGTACTTTTACATAATAACTGTGAGATATATAAGTTGACGTGTGCGGATGGGATGGGAGAAGCGATGATATACTCTGTAGAATAAATGGTCAATATTTGGTTACAACTATTCCAAATGAAAGAATAAAAGAAGCCAGGCATGGAGAGAGATTTTTATTTTTATTTTTCTGTAGGTTTTACCGGTTGGAAGAAAGAACAATATAGTATTATTATAGAAAGGTAACGCCGTGTATATAAATGTTAGAGAAATTGGTTAGGCAGTCAATTTTACGTTTTTTTTATGGTCATACAACCCAATTTCCCACTAACATTATTTAATATCAAAATCATATATTTTAGTATCACTTTAGCATTAAAAAATTTCGATTCTCTAACCACAACACCAAATATTACAATAAAACTATTTTTTATTATTTTACCATTAGTCAAAACTCATTTAGTTTTGATAGTTTTAATAAATATTAATTATTTTAAAATATTAACTTATACGAAAATCTTAATTATTTTTAAAAATATCATTATATAATATACTAATTTACTATTATTAAAATGTACTGTTACATTAACTAACTAAACATCCAAACAAAAGCTAAATTATAATATACTAAATCTAAATATTATATATATTTCAACCCCAAGTTTTTTAAATTAAACTTTGTTATGTATTTTGAAATTAATTTTATATTTAATTTATGTAAAATTAATATTTTATGTCAGCTAAAATATAACAAAAATAGTGATATATTTAAGATATTTAATTCAATTGTAAACTAATCATACAAATCAAATGTAATCAAATATAGTTAAACGAAACATAAATAAATAGTTTTGATAAAAACTAAAAAAAAAGCTTTTGATGTCGCTATAATGTTGCACCAAAGATAATGTAACACTGTAGAAAAAAATCACACTAACATGCAGTGAGATATATAGTGTTGAGTTGGGAAGAATAAACATCAAATCAGACATTATTTCGGTATTTTGCATTGTGATTGGAATTGCCCTTACATATCTATTTTTTTTTTTTCATATCTATTTTCTTATTCTCTATTAGACTTTTTCCCGTAAAATTTTTTAAATTAACAAAGAACTGAATGAGCGTAATAACCACAATTAACAAAATCCACTCTTTCGGATTGATCCAAGCATCTAAAAGCGCTTCCATTCCTCTTGTTTTCTGCATCCACAACTAGAGAAAAAGACATTAATATTCAGAATGAGCCAAGATTTACTTTCTTGATTTTGATAACATGTTAAGAAACTTTGCATGGCTATATCCGAGGTCATACACCTGTTTAAAAATATATATACTATATCGGTAACAAATATGTGAGACAAGAGGTTTCTATAAAAGGCAAAAGATTTTTTTATAAACAGAACGAATATCTAAAAAAAATTTGAGTTCAAGAAGTTATGATCGAATCACATAATTTTCTTAGACCAAGGACAAGAATCAGTTGTTAAACATCTTCCCTTCAACTGTTTAGATTCGAATCTGGCACCTCTACTCTTAGAGAAGACGGCTTTACCTGTAGAGCTAGCAACTCCAAGTCAAATATCTAATCTTATCAAATATCTCCACTTTGGCAACTGTTGTCATGCCTTGTGTTGATCGTTGAATACGTTTCTCTATTATGTGTATACAAGCTGGTATAACTGAGCTTTCACATTCTGCAGAGATCGTCCTAGAATTCAAATTAGCCAACTAGAAAGTTTCTAAAGGTCTTTTACAAAACAAAATTTTCTAAAGACAAAATCACAAAATGTCATAAACTTTGTTGATGTCGCAAAAGACAGTAGCATCTCATGACCATAGTCATTCAGATCATCAAAAATATCCCTCCAAGATTTGTTGGTGCCGCAAACCATTTTTTTAAAAGGTTTTAAACCACTCGGGACAAGAACTTATCACTATATCAACTTAACCAAACCTTGACTCTTAAATCTATCCCTACATATTGGCTATATATATTGTATTTATAAAATAAGGATTGGTTTGTCTTAATCCTGTTTTGATAAGTTCTAAAGTTCCTAGTTTGATTTTATTTTGGTGTTTATCCGAAAACAACCAACGTTGTATAAATACACTACACTGGCAAGATTAATAAGATAAGCAAGTTTGATACACAACTCTACACTACCAATGACTCTAAAAACTAAATTCTCTAGTTCCAGAACATGCCAAGATCTCACAAAAAAAAAACAATTGGAATGGTGTTAAATTAACTGCAGACCATTTCTTGAACCGAGGGTCGAATTTTGTCGCAGGCATGGGAAACTTCATACTCACATACAAAACTCGGTTAAGTTAGTCTCCATATTTCCATTGCCAGAAGATGCTTCCTCTATGTATAGACTCTGTTACAGAAACCAAATGTTGCTCTTATTCCTTACATCACAAGCAACTACTGAAACATGGAATCTCTTTATTACTTGGAGAATAAGCGAATGAGAGAAGAAGAATCAAAGACAGGACTTACTACAAGTGAAGTGTTGACAAACAAGAGCCACCACTTTCTTAAATTTTTTTGTTTCTCTTCATCTCAGCTACATTACTATTATACTCATCCAAGAACCCCATCTCATCAAGGATCTATGTCAGGTCCGGCCTGAACAATTATGGCCGTAAGCAAAAAAAAAAATTGGGCCATTTTCATATAAAAATAGAAAAAAAGTTATTTACATTCAAAACCAGGACCACAAATATACTAACCATAAATCAACTATTGAAAATTTTATTATATAGAAGGACGAAATTTTTCATATACTAAATAGGGTCGGAGGCACATGCTTCTTTGGCTTGTACATTCGACAACTACTGTCTATGTGAATAACCTTCTTAGCAAAACACACCCACAAAAAAATAACAAAACTCGGAATCAGTTTAAGCCTCATATCGTTTTATTAGGATCATACACTGAGTGTGCTCCTTCAAGCATTTTGTTGAGCTTTAGAGAAGACTTAGAACCAAGCATTACAACTTGTTCGACAGAACAGTGATCATATCCATGACGCACCATCATGATCTTCTGAATGATGTGCACCATCATGATCTTCTTTTACACAGAGAAGAACAGATGGATCTTGTCCTTGAGTATTGAACTAGGCTCCTCCTTGTCCGAGAGATATAACTCATAGGCATAATCAAATACACCTGGAGAAATTGGGCCAGCAAGCATCTCACTTGGGTCTCTTGAAGTTCAATGGCCCATTTAAGTTCACTGGCCCATTTCTAATACAGCAAGCCCAAAAATGAAAAAATAAAAGAAAGAGAAAAGATTGATGCTTCTGAGCTAAGAACCGGTTAATGAATCTACAATCTAAACCAATTATGACTTAGCTAATTGCAGAAAACAAAACGTGCTGCGAGAAGCAAAGCGGTGGAGGACTGAGGAAGAGAACAAGTCAAGACCTTTCATCAGCATTGACGATTGTTAATTAAACGACAATGTTTTTATGGGTTTGGTCAGATTAGATATCTTTCACTTGTTAGATATCTTCAGAATGCGACACGTGTAGATAAGACAAGAAGAAGGACATTGGATCCCGACAGTAACACAAAGTGGTGGATAATGGAAACCGACTTTTTAGCACCAAAGAATAATAACATGGTAAGAGATGTCAAATAAAAGATGATAGGTATACGTAGGCATATAGGTAGGTTGGGGTGGTTCGAATAATTCGGTTCAGGTAGTTTAGTTTTTGGATATTCGGTTCGACTAAAATCTTTACCGAAATGAACCATAAAAAAATTCGGTTCGACTCAGGTAGTTTGGTTCTTAAATTATTATCAAAACCAACCAAAACTTTTGTTTCAATTATATTTCATTTAAAATTTTGGGTAAAGTTAGTTTCGATTAGGGTGGACCCAATCGAATACCCAGATATTTAAAGGTATTCATGATTCAATTTGTTTCATATGAATAATCAATTATTTGATTTAATTCGATCTATAGCATCCGAATATTCGGTGTTTCAGATATTAAAAAATGAAATAATTTTTTAAAATAAATAAAAAATCCAAATAATATAAATAATAATATATTATTACATAATAAATTTTATCTAATTTGAAAATAATAACTAATATAATAAATAAAAAATATTGTACAATTTACATAAAATACAATATAAATATATATATATATATATATATATATATATATATATATATAATTTTTAAATATATGTATATATATGTATATAACGGATAGATCAGATATTTGTTTATGAAAATATTATTATTTTGTGATTTGCTTTGTTTTTTTACAGATATTATATTTTAATCTTTGTTTTGCTTAGTAGAGTTTAAAATATCTAGATTTTTTTTTGAATTAAAACAAATAACGAATCGAATTAAAATTCAACAAATATTTTGCTAGTTTTGATTAACAATTTTTTTTTGAAAAAAACTGAATTAACTAATTACCAAACCGAAAACCAAAACATTTTAATGAAGCTTTCGGATCAAACCGAACTTTCACACCGAATTCGGTTTGGTTCGGCAGGTTCGACTCGGATAAAATCTCATCCCACATTAACAAATGAAAATGGTGGCTGGACTGTAGAAATGTAGAATCTTTAACAATTAAGACTAATCCTAGTATGTAAAATAATAATTAACCCATTTGAAATCATGTGTGTGGATCATATGCACACAGACTGCATGTAATGATTGGTTAGTGGTTAATTGGTGGTGTAATTATGATTAAAGACCACTAAGCTAGATTAGTGACCTACACAGACATAGCCGGCGTCACATGGGCAACTTTATTAATGGTCTCACATGGACACTGTCTCCTCTGTTTCCCCCTGTCTTGTCACACTAGTCTTTGTCTCTCCACCACCTCCACACTTTATATATACATCAAAAGCTCCATTCTTTCGACTCAGATCACTCACTTCCAATCAAATCTCAAACCCTCTCGATGGATCTCCGGTTACCCTCTAAAGTTCTTGAGCATATTCTCTCCTTCGTCGACTCCAACGAGGACCGGAACTCTGTTTCTCTGGTCTGCAAGTCATGGTTCGAGACTGAGCGGCGAACTAGGAAAAGGGTCATTGTCAGAAACTGTTACGCGGTTACTCCTGAGGCGGTTGCACGGCGGTTCCCGGAGATGAGGTCTCTGACTCTGAAAGGGAAGCCTCACTTCGCCGACTACCAACTTGGTTCCTGACGGTTGGGGTGGTTATGCTTGGCCGTGGATTGAGGCTATGGCGGCGAAAAGCCCGTCGCTTGAAGAGTTGAGGTTGAAGAGAATGGTGGGTGACTGATGAGTGCTTGGAGAAGATCGCTGCTTCGTTTAAGGATTTTTAAGGCTCTTGTGTTGACTTCTTGTGAAGGGTTCTCCACTGATGGTCTTGCAGCCATTGCAGTAGCTTGCAGGTTCGGTTCAGACCAAACACTAACATTTGTTTCTGCCAGTGCGTTATGTTTTTTGGTTCGGTTCAGTGTTTTTTGCTTTGCGATTTTCGGTTTTTCGGTTCTAAAGGGTACATAAACCCGTTTGGTTACTTATAAATTCATTTCAGTTTTGATTTGATTATTTCAGTTTTCGGTTCGGTTTGAATAACAATGTTAAACTCGTTAATATCTGATAAATGTTGGGTTCTAATTCGGTTCTAAAAAGTCAGATTTTTCAGTTTTCAGATTAAATATCGATTAATTTTGGATAAATTTAAATATTTTTAGTAAAAGCTAGTTAGATAATTCCATTTTTCGGATTATATATTTTCATTCAGGTTTATTTTTGTTATTTTGGTTTATAAACAGTATTTTTAAAATATTTGGCAATTTTAAAACTAAATATATTAAATACTTTTAGGTATATAAATAATATTTTAGATATTTAAGTACCCATTTGGTTTTCGGTTTTATGGTCGCAGAAATATAGGAACCACTCGATTATTTGTGAATTTCGGTTAAGTTTTTTGGTAAGGTTTTCAGTTTTAGATTGTCGGTTTTTATGTCTATGTCTAGTTTCTTCTTGTCCCATAAGTAACAACTTTGGTTTCTTGTTGTCTGATTTATCAAAACAGGAACCTGAGAGAGCTGGAACTGCGAGAGTGCATAGTTGAAGATCTTGGAGGAGACTGGCTATTAGCTATTTTCCAGAGACTTTGACTTCACTTGTCTCTCTTGACTTCTCTTGTTTAAGACTCAGAAGTTAACCTCTCAGACTTAGAGCGTCTCTTGAGCAGGTCTCCAAACCTCAAGTCTCTCAAGCTCAATCGAGCTGTGAGTCTAGACGCTCTGGGGAGCTTACTTCGTCTAGCTCCACACCTGGTTGAGCTTGGCACAGGTTCTTTCTCAGATAAGCTGAATCAAGAAGCCGTTTCAAAGTTATCACAAGCCTTTTCAGAGTTGAAGGAACTTAAGAGCTATCTGCGTCTCTGGGATGTCCTCCCTGAGTATATTCCACTTCTTTACTCAGTTTGTCCTGGTCTTACCTCGTTGAACTTGAGCTATGCTACTGTCCAAATGCCTGATCTTGTCGAGCTTCTTAGTCGATGCTCCAACTTGCAGAAGCTATGGGTGATGGACTTGATAGAGGACAAAGGTCTCGAAGTGTTGCCTCGTCTTGTAAGGAACACGAGAACTAAGGGTGTTTCCATCTGGAGCAGAACTCGATGACACAACTGTAGCTTATGACTGAACAAGGTCTGGTCTCTGTGTCTGAAGCCTGTCCAAAGCTTGAATCAGTTCTCTACTTTTGTGTCACAGTTTACAAACGCCAGCTTTGGTTACCATAGCAAGAAACGTCCAAATTCTCAAATGCTTCCGCCTCTGTGTAATGGAGCCATTTGCTCCTGACCACAAAACACAACAGCCACTGATGAAGGATTTCAAAGCCATAGTTGAGAGATGCAAGGATCTTCAACGGCTCTCTGTCTCTGGTCTCCTCACTGACAAGGCCTTTGAATACATTGGGATACATGGCAAGAAGATTAGGATGCTATCAATAGCGTTCGCTGGGACAGTGACTTGATGCTTCACCATTTGTTGTCAGGCTGTGAGAGTTTAAAACAAGCTCGCAGATAAGAGACTGCCCATTAGGAGACACTGCTCTACTGGAGAACGCGGCGAAACTAGAAAACCATGCGGTCCCTTTGGATGTCATCTTGCTTTGTTAGCTTTGGTGCTTGCAAGGTCCTGAGGTCAGAAAATGCCAAAGCTAAACGTTGAAGTCATTGATGAACATCCTCAAGAGACAAGACCTGAGAGCTCTCCAGTTGAGAAGATATACATATATAGGACACTTGCAGGACCGAGACTGGACATGCCTGAATTTGTGTGGACGATACACAAGAATCCAGAGATTGGAGTTTCACATCTAGCCATAGAGTAAACTTTGCTGGTTCCATATTGAGTTGTTGCAGGCATTGTTGTGAGAGATGCACCTTCCATATATGTTTCTTGTCTTTCATATTGTCTTAACCAAAATGTTCAAATCATCAGAGCATTTCATAATTCACTTTATAAGATTTATATTCATCAGTTTATGTAAAGAAACAGCAAACACCGATGTGCTGATACTTGCAAAAGCCTATCCAAAAACTACAAATGTTTACCTCAAAACAACACAACTGAAAGCAAGGTTGTCTTTGAACCTGTAAGATCAAATGTTACTATCATCACCATCAACTACCTTACTACACTCTCCAGTCTCATCCTCTTCATGAAAGCCTCTGCAGCTTCACCTCATCCTTTTCATGCTGCTTCATTGACTTTACTAAACTTGCTCAAATACTTGGGGTATTCTTGTACAACTCTTTCTGCTTTTCTGAAAAGAGAAAAGACAAGCCAAGTCTGAGTCTCATAAGTAACTCGAATAGTTTTTTTTTTCAGATGCTTAACACTAAAAACATATTAAGTCAATAATTAGATATCCTCTAATTTCTTCTAATCATCACACACTACATGCCACACATACTATAATCTCGTCATGTTCTTTCTCCTTGTATCATCAGTCTCCTGCTGTCCATCTCTTTGCTAAGATTCTTCATCTTCGCGTGACTCTTTCAGCTCCACTAATCGAATTTGTTCTCGCGTTTGAAACAAGAGGAGTTAGCAGAAAGGGGAAGAAGAAAATTATGAACCCTAATTGTAATCGGCGGCGATTCTGAACTGGGGGAATTTGCGAGTTTATTCAAATTACTGCCATACCCTTATAGTTTTTTTTTTTTTTTTTTTGTCAACTATTTCTTTCATTTAAGAAAGTCCACGGACGTTACAAGAGAAGCATTAAACTTGAAACTCATCATACAACTCGACATAAAATTAAAATCTTATTAGGCTCGATTCTGGCCCAATAGACTCTTCGAGTTCCATGTAAATAGTACACGCGTCTCATCACGGGGAAGACGAGACACCGCGCCCTATCCTCCAACGCATGAATCTTTAAGCTTCTGGATCTGACACGCGTCTGTCGCACCATTCCATGGGATGAGAGGAAGTCGGAACACCTCGCCGACGGCTGACTGCTCTGAGTGGTATCCAATCAAGCTTAAAACTTCTCAATCTCCTATCTTTCATCAGGCCGTCGTTTAAATGAGAGTCTCCATCAACTTCAATGGACAATAACTCTGCGATTACTCAATCGATCCAATAGAAAATTTTTATCGGACCATCTCCGATATAAGGAGGATGCCGATTCATCTAAATCTTCATTGAATCAAACCGAGATTACTCCAACACCATATCCGCCATTCTATCCAGGAAACTTCACTTAAGAGCCTATTCATCGGCTCCATCTTATAAAGAGTGAAGATTGACTCCTTTAAGAAAGGGGTACATGCGAATCAAATAAAGAAGAAGAAGACTCCATAAAAACAAACGGGATTTAAAGATCAACCATGAAAGAATAGAAGCATAGATACTAGATCAATCTTAATCGAAGAACATTGGAAGACAATCATGAGGTTTTGCTTCGATTTAGATTGAATACACAACAAAAACACCACTACGAATATTATTTATCGCCACCGCGAATATCATAATCGCCACCGCGAAAAGAAATATAATACATAGTCAAAAAAACAAAATCAAAAGGGTTATGGTGATCGGCGGCAAATGCCACCGATCACCGGAAGCAAATATATTTGGTCGAAACTTTTTAGAGAGAGGTTGGAGAAAATACTAGAGAGAGAAGTTTGTCTTTTTTTTAATGCTGACTGGTGTAGTTTATTTAGTATTATTAGAAAAATACCCTTATAGTTTTTTATATATTTTAGTGGGATTGAGACTTATTATTCCAAATTTGGATTTGATCTAATTTTCATTTATCCAAGTTTGCGTAGATCCGGATCCGGATCTGAATAGTGAAATTTCAGATACGTCCAAACCGAATATCAATCCGAATATTTTTAATTTTTAGGTTTGGATATTTGAATTGGATCCGTGTTTTAAAATATATAAATTTTAATTGTATTATTGAATAATAATTAATATATTAATATTTATACATTAAAATAAGTTTCATAATATTCTATTATATTTGAATTTGAATTTTATTATATGTCATATATATATTCATAAATATTATATAATATTTCAATTTAATGTATTATTTTAATTTTTAGTATTTTAAAAATATTTATTTTTTTAATAATTTTTACGGATACGGATTCGAATTTAGATACTCAAAGATATCACAATATTCTTAACGGATATCTAAAACTTGAATATTTGGAAGGCATATATCCAAATCTATATACTAAAATCATGAATCCGACGAATATGGATCCAAATACGCTTAAATTTTTTAGATATCCGAATCCGTCTTACCCCTAATCTTTAGAGAGCTTAAATTAGAAACTTATTAAAGCACCATAGAAATCATATGGTTTAAAGATAATAAAGCACCTCTATTTTCTATTGAAAATAATAGCTCACATTAAGTAAATCATTGATATTAGAGATATAGATAATAAATAGAATTTTTTTATTAAATAGTTTTAAAAATATATAATAGACACTTGTCTATTTACAAATGTATAATTTTATCTTTTAGCCAATAAATATATTACTGCAAATCAGAACTATCCTATTGGGTAACCCAATTTGGGTGAATGAACATGCTCATGCATGTTTTCTGTGGATATGCGTGATGTTTAGAAGAAAATTGTGATTGCGAACACTGGCTGTAATCAAGGCATTGGAACGTGAAACTAATATTTTAATAATATATGCATAATAGAGTGATCACATTTGTCTGAGAAAAGTAAAACCAAACCACACATCATTTCGATCCAGCTCCGTAGAGCAACCTTAGTGGTGGTTTTTTTTATCATAGGAGTTCTTAGAATTATATATTGCATATTGGTGTATGTATGAAAGACTATACTAAAGTTCTTTGGAAATTTAACCAATTATATTTATTTCATGGTAAAAAAATATAACTATTGGAATTGTTCTTACTATAATGGAATATCTACTTAGTGGTGATCCTAAGAGCAAGGCCTATGGATATTCAGTGACGTTAATGTAATTTCAAGAATTTGAAGCTTGATAGATTGTTGCCAGTAGTGGAGTTTTGGTTCGTGTATGCGTGTTATACATGAAAAATGATGTATGACATACGTTTCAGAGAATAAAAGAAACGTCAAGATGTGATGATGTGAAATATTTTCATATGTTTGGTTGACGAAATATGTTTTAAATAAGCATTATTAGATCACAAATTGGAAGATTTGAAGATGCTAAATATAAAAAATAATATATTAGATAATAAGAAAATATTATTTGATATATACCTTTATTTTCTAGAATTAAGTTAGGGTATTTGACGTGGTAATTCTCACAGAAACACAAGATGTTAGTGATTTGTAGACATGATCAACAACATGGGTTGGTTCATGCAAGTTAGGTATCTTAGGAATCGATCCTTATCGACTCATGTAATTCAGATAAAACAAGTTGTAAGAGATTGGGTAAATGATTTCTAGTGAAAAAGATACATGTTCTTGAAATTAGTTTGAGCATATTGTGCTTTCCTTGAATCTCGATTTTACAGTTAATCATGTTGTTCTTCCAGTATTTGCTTCTTCATCAGTTCCAATGTTTGTTTTACTTATCAAAGTGGCGCGCGGTTATATCAGATGGATCGTCTGATTGACAACAAGATGTGTCACTTGAGGAAAGCCCGCTGGTTTCTGTAAGAATGGTCAGGATAACTGGATCTCCTGCAACCAGATATTGACTTCAAGTCATTGTCGTATGATTTTATGATCATCAAAGTTATGGAAAGGAGAAGATCAACATGCATTACCCGCAACTAAACGGTTGCATATGACTTAAGAACTTCAAGTGTCATCCGAGCCATCAACTAAACTCCTGGTGAATCATAATCCATGTTTATTCTTAAAGCAAGACGTAAAAAACAAGAGATATTTTGTTGGGAATGTCCTGAAATCTCTTGTACTAACTATAGTTTGTAACGTTTGAAGTTCGACAATCGATATCATCAAACCTTTTTATTTTTTGTAATAGAGAGACTCCTTAGGATGACCCATAAAAATGTTTTTATTACAATTATAGTTTTCAGGGGGTTTTATCATGAATAAATACATACTAAAATAATATTTTTTTAAATAGTTTCAATAAGAATTTTCAGATTTCATTTTTTTAAAAAAAACTGAAGAATAAAAGAAAATTAAATTCAAAAATATAATAATTATTATTAATTAAATAATTATATATATATTGAAATATATATAAAGAAAAATATATAAGAGAAATAACCTAAGATAGTTCTAAAATTTTTAGTCACAAAATAGCATTTTAAGGAGAAAAATGATCAAAATAGATTTTATTAAAGGATGTAAATATACATTTATACCCATTGAGTTAACTAATCTAAACTTAGAATTTAGAGTTATGAGATGAAATTATGGTGGTGGAGTTTAAAACTAAAAAAAAATTTAAAAAAGATTTTAAATTTTTTTAAATAAAAAGTCGATTTAAGTCATTTTTCTCTTGAAAACTATTTTGTGACAGAAACTTAAATAATGCCATTTGAGAAAAATTGTCCAAAATATAATGGTCTTTTTATCTTTTAATGAAATATTTTAATCACTTTCTGCCCATCTCTTTTGGTGAGAAAACCTATTTTACCAAAATATAATGCACATAACATTTTATGTGCTATCTCTAGAGGGTGTTATTGGTTTATGTATTTTAGTAATTTTGAAAATTCAAACCAAATGTAATGTTATTAGTTCTATAACTTTTAAATTCATATGTAAATCTAGTATTGTAGGATTTCATGATTTTAAAACAGATTTTAAAATCAAGTGTTATTCAATAGCATAAATTTATGTGAAAATTTGATTTGAAATGATTTGAGTAGATTTATAAATGTTTCAGGGTAAAAAATATAAAGAAACAAATATTGAATTTAACCTTGTTATTTTGAGTGGATTGGTGATATTGTTTTGTCAATGTTTTACGTTTATACAAGTTTTCAAATAGTGCTGGTTGGATTTGCTATAACAAACACGTACATGATACATTTTCTTCTTATCAATACTCTCTTGTATCAATTCTATTAAAACAGAATTTGTTTTATGAAATTACCTCTACTCTTCCTAGGTATATTATTTTTTGTGTCATCAGATTTGCCTTTAAAATTAAAGTTCATTAAGGATAATTTAGGGGGAAAAAAGACCACTAAAACTACCAAAAATTTCGCCATTCATTTGTATTGATATCCCCTTATTTTATACTAACCATTAAATATATATTAATCTAATCCTACTCATATTATTTTCGTCTATTAATAATATATTGTAACTCTTATATATGGATTTTAAAGTGATAAAAATTACAAAATAGGTTATGGAAACAAGTTAACAGATATGACATATAAGTTTTTCAGTATATATCTATAGATTTTTTTAGTTAAGAAATAACCTTATCCATGATTAGATTAATAGATGTTTCCAAAGAATTCTCAATCGTAAGACCAATAACCTGCAAAACCAATATATAGTCCATGTATCATTTGGGTTTGTTTTTGTTAATTAATTTGTAGAAGGAAACATATAAAGTGAGTATATATGATTAAATCTGTATAAACTACGAAATGACCAACAACTTATCGTTTACATGTAAGACGACTAAGTAATGAGTATATGCCAAGTAATACTCTTTATTCACCAATTACCAATTAATAACTCTTACTTAGAGCATTTCCATCTTTACTCCATAATTTACTCCATTTAATTAAAAATAGAATAGGAAATGCAGTAATGAGTAAAAAATAAAAACATTACTTCATTTATAGATTGTATTTTATTTTTTTGTTCATCACTCCATTTTTCACTCTATTTTGGAGTAAATTCTCGAGTGAAGATGAAGATGTCCTTAATATCAACATAAAGATCGTCCCTCCAAACAATTTTCACTTAGTTTATTAACAGAATATACCTTATTATCATCTTACCTAAATATCCTAACTCCTAACTAATAAAATTGATTTACATCTAGATTACGTGGTTGAAATCTTAACTAAAAATAGTTCAAATATTCAATCAATACCTACATTGTAAGCTATATATAACTATTGTAATCAACCAAGACAACATCTATCAAGCAAGACAATATGTGACCTATTTGATATTGACATATTGTCTTTACTTTGAATAATGAGGAAATAATATATTTACAACCAATTAAATCATAACTATTAAAACCACTAAAGTTTCTAATTATAAGCTATTTTTTAAATGGATTTAAAGTAATAATATTTAAATCTCAAAATATGCACATTTTGCCTATTTGGAAAACAAAAATATACATGAAAAATCATATTGAAACTCTAAATATAAAAACTGCTAAAAACGGAAATTTAGGAAAATCTGAAAACAATATTTTGTTGCTACATCAGGAAGTGTATGCTAATTATTATTCTTTTTGCTCTTTGAAAATAGTAGAATGCAGAGAATTTCTTACATTTCCCAATTAAATCCTAACTATTAAAACCATTAAGTTAATCGATTATATTAAATATAAACAAATTAATATTCACATATATATAAATTTCGCCACATCCACAATTTCGCATAATTTTAAAAAGAGTATATTGTGTTTTTAAAATATTTTGTGCTAATTAAAATTAATTAGTCGGACTCTAAATATAAATCAAAACTAGAATTTGATCCGCACAACCGCGCAGATTTTGTATTCATTTTTATATACACAAATATTTGTTTTGCATCATTAGTAACATTAGTCATATATTTAAATGTTTATATAAATATTACAAACACAATAATTTTATAATATATATGTTAACATATACATGAAAATCATATTTTAAAATTATTTTATGTTTAAATTATATTAAATTTTGATATTAGTTTCAAAGTTAGATTACCATTTAGTAAAAAAAATATGTTATTTAGATACTATATATATATATATGTTAATTTTATGTTTATACGATTATATATATATATTTATTTTATTAGATTTGAATATGATTATTAAATAAAATAATATATACGTAAAATTCATATTTTAAATTATTTTATATTTATTTTTACTAAATTCTGATTAGAATTGCAAAGTTAGAATATCGTTTAGCAAATTTTTTATGTTTATTCAGATAACATATTATTGTATATATGCCAAAATTCTACTCATATATTATATATGTGCAAATTTAATTTTCATATATTTCAAATTTAAAAATAAAACAAAAATTTATGTAAAATAGTATTGTTATATAATAATTTTATAAAATATATTTAGCTACAAAATAAAAATTTATAATTATTTTTAGTAATAATAGTATAAGCCACATAAACATTATTATAAGGTTGGATAATATATAACACAAAATTATATTAGTTATTGATAATTTTATTATATAAACTATAACTTGAGTATAAAAAAAAATCCGCATAACCAATAATATTATAATAAATTCAAAAATTAGTATAAAATTAAATAATATATAACACCAAATTAAATAATACACAAAAACCAAAAGCTGTGTTTTCTTAAAATTTGGCCAAAGATGATTTTTTTAAATCGTTTTCTTTTTAAATCTTTTGTTTTTCTTTTTATATTTTGTCCATGCTTATATTTTTCTCCACTCCTATACATTGTATCTCACCATCATGTTAACAAATAAAATCCTTAATACTCTAATATAATATAAATGATTATATACATACAATTAGACCAATTATTTTTCATCCCAACACTCAAAAATAGTTGATCACATGTTCTATACGACTATGTAAATTTTCACTATTTAAGAAAATTCTAATTTATTCAGAATAAGAAATGGTTGCTGATTATACTCATGTATTTTTGAGCATTTCGTTCCACAATAGGAAACTTCTTTAAACTTTAAGTTATTGCATTTCTGTTTAGTTAAATTAATTTTATAAATATCTTATGCAATAAATTTATTCAATTTGCTAGTTATAATCATTATAAATTTGCTTTTCTCATTATAAATTTATTAAGTGGTAGTTTTTATTATAATCTAGCTATTACTTTATATGTTAAAATATTTGAATTACACAATTCTATGTATTCATACCAGCTTAAAAAATATAGTTTATTATTTATAACTTAGTTTAGTTTGAAAAAGAGAAACCAAAATCTGATGTGCCATTCAAGTTTGCAAAATTAAAAACCAAAATTCAAAAATCAAAAACTAAAACCTAAAAACCATGCAAACAATCATCACAATGTGAAAAAACAAAAAGCTTAATAACAATTATAAAAATTGAAAAACTTAATCGGAGAAAATTAAAAAAAAAGTGAAAAAGAAGAGAGAGATAAGAGATGATACCAAGAAGGTGGAGGAGGTGTTGCCGTGTTGGTGATTGAGTCATCGTCGTGGCTATTCCTCGTGATGATTACAACAGTTGTTGTGAATGGCGTCCCCACCCGGTTAAATACATGAAGAAGAAGAAGAAAACATTGAACATGAATATGCGAAGTCAAATCCGAAGAAGAAGAAGGGTTAAAGAGACATGTACGTGTACGTAGATGAAACTTACTTAAACAATGAACGAAGAAGGATGAGCGTTTGTTGCCGAGTACGTGGAGAGGTTTCTGCTGTGAAGAAGAAGACATGACCTGGTGTGTTGGTCGTTCACGTAGGGTTTAAGAATTGTACTGATAGCTCATCATATAGGTTTTCGTGTTGATCAGACATGGATGGATCCAAGAAATTATAGAAGAGAAGTAATGGTTTGGTGTTGTGGATATTGGTTTTGAGTTTTTGGTGGTTTGAGTGTGTGTTGTATTATAGAGTGGAGATGGGGTGCATACTGTTTGTCCTAACGGTTAGTTTTATGTTGTTGGCGTTGTAATAAAAATAGCGTTCCGTAACGGTTATTTTTTCAGTTTTGATTGAGTCGGGGTTTGGATGCACCATTCTGGACAATTGCGCATGGCCTAACGGTTAGTTAAAATTAACTCAATTTTTTTCTTCTAATGGTTAGTTTTTATATATTGCGTTTTATAACGGTTATAGTTTTTCAAGTTGATGAGTCGCGTTGGGTTTCGATGCATCATTCTGACAACGAGCATGCGCCTACCGGGTATGTGCATATACAATTATACAGCACACCCACGTTTGATTACATTTTGGGTTTTAAAATGTATCAGTTGCTCAAAAAAAAGGTCTTATCATTCACACTGTGCTATACATTCAAATAAGCTTGTAAAAAATTGTTCAAGCAGTTATGTGTTAAAAAACCTGTTGGGTAAAAATATCAAATAACTTCAAAATATAACTTTGGCATGTTAAATAACACACGTGCTACTGATTTCTCTTCCTTCCCTATGAGGCTAGCTATGCTATACATTTCTCTGCATAGTTCCTCCGTGTACTGTTGATAGTGACATTTTTGACAGTCTAGGGCCCTAAAGACTCAGTGCTTTCGCACGCCTAGAACCGGGTCTGGTACTAAAGGTCAGGTCTTATCCAAGAACCAATCACCACGTGATCCTTTACTTCCACATGCATAGAGTGACCATACTAGTTACATAATGGCTCCATATTAACTGGGTTGTTACGCAGGGGTTAAAAGCATATGCGGTCGTCGATATGTTTTTTCATAATCTATACTAAACAATTAATGCCCCTTTATATGTTTTTAATATTTACAATAGTGTCATTATCTTTTATAGTAATAATAGTATAAGCCACTAAACATTATTATAAAGTTAAATAATATATAACACAAATTATATTAAGTTATTGATAATTTTATTATATAAACTATAACTTGAGTATAAAAAGAAATCGGCATGACTATTAATTATTATAATAAATTCAAAATTACTATAAAATTAGATAATATATAACACCAAATTATAATAAGTTATGATAAACTTTATTATATAAACCATAATTTTTAATATAACAATACTTTAGTCATATATTTAAATGTTTATATAACTATTACAAACAAAATACTTTTATAGTTTACATTTATATCTTATCTTATTCGATTTGAATTTGATTACTAAATAAATTAAATATATATGAAAAATCATATTTTAAAAATATTTATATTTAATATCTACTAAATTTTGATCCGGATTTCCAAAGTTAGATTACCGTTTAACAAATTTTTATGTTTATTTGATGATATATTATTGTATTTATATATATATAAGTATAGATTTTATTTTTCATTTTATAAAAGTACATGATTTTTATTTTTTCATTTATAAATATAATTGAATGTATATTAATCTATAATTATATTTATATAATTTGAAATAATTAATAGTTACATAATTTTAATGTTGAGATCTTGCTAAAATCTTTTTCAAAAGATTGTTATAATTTTAATATAAATTTATTTAAAATAAAAGATATCAAAAGATATTATGATTAAAGTAGTTGCAAATATTTATCATTAGTTTTAATGAAATACATTTTATTAAAGTTTTCTAATGATGGTCCAAATAAAAAAAATCACACATGAAATGAGTCATGACTTCTATTTTAATAGAATAGATATTCTCTTTTCCAAAAAATTATCACTTAGATTATAATAAGATATACCATAGCATCAAGCAACCAAAAAAATCTATACTCCTAACTAATGAATCATATATTGCATCAGGTTATTAATTTCAAATCTTACACTAAAAGATATGAATCTTCTCATTCAATATCTACCTCAACTACTGTATAACTATCGTGATCAAACCAATAATCTCACACAAAGAAAAATATATATTTTGCTATTGAACAATGACTAGCATGCGAAGAATTTCTTACATTTTCCACCTGAGACCTCAAGAAACCTGCATTGTGGTCCATCCAAGTGAAAGTAATCCACACCCGGCGAAGCAAAACACACAAGCCTTTGTGAAACCCTTGAAATCGTTTTTCGCTGACAAGACACGTAAACAAAATCGTTTCAGTTACCACTGAATTTCATAATGAGTGAGTATCTATGATTTCGACGTGGCATGACTTTTAATTTTGCAGCGGTGACAAGATTCGCGCAACATGACATCCTATTTGGAAGTTTGGCGGAGTAATATGTGTGGGTGCAGTGGCTATAAGAACATTAATACTATTCTCTGTAGCAGACGCCAAGAGCCATTACCGACAACAATACACGCCAAAATGATACCTTTATCAATTTCACTAAAATTTCGATTGTGCATTACAACAATGAAGATATATTCTATCATTAATGGATGTGAAACAGTTTTGAGTGGAAAGCTAATTCGAGTTTCTTGATTGGTAATATTATCGGAATATATATATAGCATTTTGCAATAAGTATGAATATTTGCTTAGTTGAAATTGTTACTTTGCCCTTTGTAGATGTATTGGTCAAGGCTTTGGATGTTGAGAGTTACAAACTACTCCAATACGCTCAAAATAGAAAAAATACTGAGAAGATCGAGTTCACACTGACGGACTTAAGTATGTGTGTTTATTATATATAACTATTTTGAAGGTATATCAATGAGTATAGATGAGTATGATGTTGTATTTTAACTTTGATAGTCATAGTGATCAGCGCCTATGCATGTTGTCTTGGGGTTAAATAGTTTGCTGAGAGATGATGGAAACCTATAATGAAAAAGCAAAAATGGCGTGTTGTGTTGTTTGATCAGGTTTGCTAAAGACTAGGATCATTTCTAGAGGTCTATATATAAATAGTACCGAGTTTGTCTACTTACGATATATGCTTTTCTACATCTATCGCAGAATATGCAGATGTTTTAATGAATTCTCCAAATTCCAATGCATATGATTCTCGCAGAAGTTGTTATCAATCAACTATACAAGAAGTGCTCATGATTGAAAGCAAGCGTAAGCTATCAATATATCGCTTAAATTACATAACTCTTGCATATTTAATGCTGGACTTTGTTTTTTAGTCATTTTTAAACACGGTATAAGTTCATGATTCATCAATGTTTATTGTTGAACATCAAATCCAATGATGATAATCAGTTGGTCAAGCTGTAGTGAAAGTGACAAATGAGATGAGTATGAAAATAAGACCATAGTATTTGATGAATTATGAAAAATGAAAGTGGTCAATTCAGGTACTTTGAATTTTAGTGTCTTCTATTATGCGTATTGTGCATGATAATAATATTAATTGTTATTTCATATGCGAGCATTGCTGATGATAAGGATCTCTTAAATATTTGTTATTGTAATGGAATCTGGTATGTTCAGAATGAAAGCGGCAAGTTATAGCTTCACACATGTTAGTGCTATGTGCATACTGCATTATGGGCCTGGTTTATTTTGGTTGTGATTATGCAACCATAGAACATTTAGGATGGAACGAATCCTTTGGTGTGAAAATGCAATTAAAAATGTCACTAATGTATTTCACCAAGTATGTTCCAAATAGATTTATCTCATTATCAGTCAACCCT
The DNA here is from genome assembly GCA_905132765.1 of Moricandia arvensis. NCBI lineage: Eukaryota > Viridiplantae > Streptophyta > Magnoliopsida > Brassicales > Brassicaceae > Moricandia > Moricandia arvensis. Next base: position 20,841 of record CAJHQP010009694.1, read on the forward strand.
TACTGTAAATTTGGTGTCTTATTAATTTCCAATGTAGTGTCAATATTAATGTAAACGTCACTTAATGCTTAAGCATGATTACTGGAATAGCTAAAATTTCTATCTACTTGCATACTATAGCTAGCATGATCGTGAGTGAAAATGCAACAAAAGTTTTAATGGTTTTTTGGATGAGCGTAAATATATCAATACCATTTAATTGATATAACTTCTGCCTGTTGGTCTTTGACCCACTTATACTTATCCAATATCAAATGATATTAGATTGAAAGATCCTGAATTTTTGTCAAGTCAATTAAGCGATATTGTTGCGTAAAACTTCAAGTTTGGTAGTTACCATTGAGAAAGAAAATATTGCTTATGGCAGTAGAATTTTACAAGTCTTAAAGGTTTTGCCGGTCTATGAACAATTTCTTAATGGTTGGTGAATGTCATGAAACCACTTCAGCAAAGGAAACTACATTGAACATTCTGTGATGTGGTATGTTGTAAGCTTATAGCTTTAATATTATCATTTACGACTGATTTAGCATTAATTCTTCACATCATTGTTAAGGAAGAATCATCAAGAGATGACCTAAGA
>CAJHQP010009695.1:0-21423 GCA_905132765.1 Moricandia arvensis
CAGAACAAAACACAACAATTGTTTCGAAAAATGTTAATTATACGATTAGGGATCATAATCATGTACCAGAAAGAGTGCATATTGTATAACATGATTGTGCGTTAGCAGCGCCTTCACGAACGCATTTTGTAGAACAATGTCAATTTGGATACTGGTTGTGGAAAGTACTTATGTGTTTCTTGTCTCAGCATTGTTCATTCTGGTGATTCTAGCATCATCAAGTCATCACTTCTTCGAGACACTGATAGATTTTTATGAAAAATTGCCAAGAATAACATAAGTTAAATACTTTTTGCAAAAATACACATTATCAAAATATATTAACATTTGAGTTTACACTTAGTGATTATTGTTTAAGGTTTAGTGTTAAGGGGTGCAGGTTGAGTTTTAGATTTTTTATAAATATTTAAAAAAATTAATTAAGTCTATTTTCATCAAAAAATAAAGTATTTTTGCAAATTGTCATTCATTAAAAGTAAATTTGCAAATGTTATCATGTGGTAAAATTGCAATTCCCCTATTTTTTATCATGTTGTCATGTTTTGCTATCCTATCTATCTGCATTATGAAACTCTTATGTCTTCTTCAAAGAATTATTGTGTTAGATTGTCTTTGGTTGCTAAACTCCTTAGGTTAATGATAATTTGGTTTTCCAAGTGAAAAACTACGGTTCATGCTATTATTGATATTACTATGTCTCCATTCAATGAAAAACTCAATTTCTCTTCCCCAGCCATTGGTTTACTCTGTAATGCTTGATGTCATACATGTGTAAATCATCATCATAGTTTTCTTCTACAGAGATAAATAAAACAAAAGCGTCTGACATTTTCTAACATCATCCTTTGTTTCTTACATTCGACCAATACAAATATATCTTTAATTCACGACCATTAAAAACAACGAAATGATGAGGAACTACTTCATACTGCAGGAATCTTTCTACACTTTCAAGGAGAGGGAAGTGCTTATTCTTAAAGAACCACCAATGATGTCTTTGTTGTGTGTTATAACTATTTAATCAACATGTTCTGCCTTCTCTTTGTCTCCATTAATTGTTTCTTTTCTTTGCTATCTCTTTCATCTTTTACTGATACTTTGCTTCTATCTGCTCCAGTTCATGTCTTAACCTCTCTTCTTCTTACAAACTCACTGGTTCAGTTGCCCTCTGCTTCTTGAATGGAGTTCCCGTTTTAGGCAGCGGCCCACTGCTTATCTGCCTCTTGTGACTGTGAGGCATTTGTGGGCAATCAGGATGAAACGCATATGATACATTATCCTTCCCTGGGGCATCCCAAGATCTGCCTCAGTATCATTATTTTAAAACTCTGAAGCGTTCAAGGCATTCCTGAAGAAACAATGCACAAGTGTACCCAATATGGACAATCTCAGGCTGTGTGAGAGAAACAAAATACTCTATAAAAACCTCTTTTGTTCAAACAAATATGGCTTGAAATTAGAAAGCTGCAGGTCTCCTTCCCTTAGAAGCCGGTGAATCACATTAGTGATTTGAAGCTGCAACCTGTTGAAGCAACAACAATTAGAAGAATACACATAAATTGATCTTGCTCATTACTTAAAAAAACAATCAACATACTCATACTCAAGACCCAAGGATAAAAGGAGAGAGTGAATGTGTACCGTCCAGCTTCTAGTTTTAATGTAAGCGGCGGGAAAGGGCGTGAATGCAATAGGCAACCTCGAGCATGAGTTCATTGTTGTTGCCGCAAAGATTTCTGCAAAAAGAGAGATCTAAAGATTCTTGAGAAAGTAATTGATAACACAAAATGAGAATCACTCACTTTTTGACATGATTTGGTAACTTTGACATATAGATAAGATTGTTGTAAAGAAAAAGGGATCCTTAATGATCTTTAGAGCTCTATAAGCTTTACTTCCATTACTTCATCGTTGTCACTGGAGGAGTCTCTTTCAGATCTTTCACAGAGTAACAAAAAATAGAGAGCAAAGTGAAGGTAGAAGAAAGTGACTCAATATAATTAGGTTATGCAAAATGGAAAGTACGAATCCTATAATAAGATATTTGAAGTCTAAAGTTCAAAGAAATAATATTGTTTAGATGTTAGATCACGTTGCGCTGACGTTTGAAGTATGAGTTTCTTAGCATGCTAAGATTTTCCACATGAGAATACAGGAACAAAATCTACAAAACAAAAACTGAAGACTACGGTGGTATTCTCTATAATATTTAAAGAAATCAAAGGGATGTCAAAAAAAGTTTTTAGTTTAATAGTATAGATTTAAACCCGACACAACTAATTTTAAAAAAGTCGATGTAAATTAGGGGTTTAGTAGAGCAAATTAACATAACTTTTATGATTTATTACGTTTATAATAATGAGAATTTTTGTCATTTGTTTAGAGTCCAGGATTTTTACGCAGTTTTTCCATATATCTACTCATAACAAAACTTTAACATCTCTATTGTGAAAATGCAGTAGCCACAAGAAACCTGAGAAGTGCCATTTCTACTTCTTCGATACTTGTGATAAAGCCTCCCTCTTTCCTCGTTTTCTCGGTTTATCCACTCTTTTCGTCCCATCACTTACCCTCAAGCCCCTACAAGCCATCGAATCGCCAAGTATAACACAAAATAGATTGGTAAGATCATTTTTAGTATTTGAAACAGAAAAAAATTAACCATTAAAAGCCAAGCATAACACCAAATAGATTTGGTAAGATCATCTTTTGTATTTGAAAACATAACAAATTGGACCATAAGAAATACGAGAGAAAATGTAATCTATTTAGAGGAAATTATAATTCTATGATAAGTTTAATACCACGTTCTTTAGAAAAATATTCTAAAACTTTGAATCTTGAGGAAATTTTAAAAAAATATTAAGACCCTGTGCTTTTGCGTTCTTGGCACACCCAAAGAACCGGGTCTCCTCATCTTAATTAACCTGTGTCGGCAACATTTGTAGTTTAGTCGACCTTTAAAGTAAAGTTGTAGGATGACTAGAAGAAGAAATCTATAGCTTTTTCTCATTACTCTCATGTTTGGCGTGTGGGACCGTTCGGCTGTTTAATAATAAATATTATGAAAAGGAAAGCTACCAAACGTATTAAAATTTTAAGTCACATCTTGTGGTGGTGCTTTCAATCATGGACCATGTCAAAACCCGATGGTTCCACCCAGAATTAGCAAAGGACAGATCTGAGAAATGGAAGAAGAGTTGAGAAACTTAAGCAAGGTATGGATCTATGCCTTGATCTCCATATGTTATTGTTATTTCATATCATCTAGAATCTCCAAAGGTTTTCTTCGTCTCCTTTCCATTTTTCCCAGTCTTCATTTGTTTCTTGTTCTTCCTCTGTTCCTCTCTTCTTTGCACTTTATCGGCAGTTCAACTCTTTTCCTCTCATGGCTCGGAAATTTCAATCTTCTTCTCTTTGCTTTTGATCAAGGACCTTTGTGTCCACATCCCTCAAATCTATGCCGTTTCATCTGCTTTGCTTGTTTCCCCATCAAAGTCAGACATAATCCTTCTCCAAATGACATCACAAGTCGTCATGGTAATAATGAACCTATGCCTAAATGGGTTTTAGCGGTCAAGGTTTGGTCTTTGGCGTCTTGTTACATGTCTATAAATACAAGGACGGTTTGCCTAGGTTTGTTGTTTTGGCTCTATATTGTATCCATATTTACCTTGAGGCGGAACTTGTTTTGGTCTTTGTCGGGGCAGTTGTATCTACTCTTCTCGGCTGTGACATTGAGCCGGTGTTCAACGAGCCCTATCTAGCCACCTTCTACAAGACTTCTGGAGCCGCAGATGGAACCTATGGTTTCAGCTGTCCTACGCTCAACCGTCCACATTCCGGTTCAGCGTTTTCTTCACACTTTTTTTCAGTCCAAACACAGCTGTGTTGGTCGGGGTGATGGCCTCGTTCCTTGTCTCGGGACTGATGCATGAGTTAATCTACTTTAACGCAATCCGTCTGCCTCCAACTTGGGAGGTAACTTGTTTCTTTGTGTTGCACGTGGTTGCCACTACTATAGAGATAGCGGTGAAGAGAACACTGAGGTGGAGACCACCGCACCGGGCTGTTTCGCGTCTCGTGGTTATAGCGTTTGTGAGCGTGACAGGCGTTTGGCTCTTCCTCCCTCAACTGCTGCGGAACAATGTTCATGAGAGAGCGACTAGTGAATGTTTATTTGTTATTGACTTTGCCAAACGCAAGTTGTTCATTTCTTCTTCATGATCCTTTTTTATATATAGCTACAAATACTAATAGCAAAGCAACCAAACTTAAAATTTTGTTCATTGTGTGAAAATGTACTTGGAAGTGTGAGACATGTTGTGTAGCTTACTCCTTACACTATTTTTAACACGTTTGCTTGATTTGATAATTTGCGGATTCTTTAGGATTTCGTTTTCTCAATTCATGTGCTTGGTCAAAATGACAAAAGCCAAGTCTCCATGTTACAATATTATAAATGTTTATGTTACAATTAACTTCAATTTATGTCATTATTATTAGTATATCATGTTATCATTTTTCTTACAGAATGATACATAGCAAAATTATTTGTAAAAATGTCTAATAGATTTACCAATGAGAGCTTTTGGTTGTTGGAGGCTTCAAGTGCGACCGTCCACATTTTGTTGATATTTATCTTCAGTGCCAGTCTGTATATGCATGGTTCCCAAGTCTTTATTTCAAATATTAATTTAAATAAATAAAAGTAATTTTATTTTAGGAAAAGGAAATAAATGTTTTCCTGTTCATATGCATTAGCATTTTACTTTCTGTTCCTTAATGAATACTACTCCTACAATAGACCACATAAGAAGCTGTTACAATTAAAAAAAAAAAAACAAATCCTTGTTTTTCCATTTCCTGGAGTAGAGATAGCTTCCCATTAAAGTTGCAATTTCTAATGTCCGAATCTGCTTAACAATGTGTCTAGCTGTCAAATCAAATTTCCCCAATTTTCTATTAAGAACGTGCATGATTCATCTAAAACATATAATAACCAAACCAGAATTTAAGTCAAAGGCCTTGGTGATCGGAAAAAAAAACAAAGAAGAAGATCTAGAGAGATGGAAGAAGAACTCAAGAGCTTCATCAAGGTTTGGTTTTCTGCAATCATCTCTGTATCTTATTGCTACTACTTATCAACCAGAATCAAACCTGGTGTTTTACGATTACTCTCTGTTCTTCCAGTTATTTGCTCTGTTTCTTCTTATTCCTCTGTTTTTCTCCTCTGTTCACTTCTCTGGAGCCTCAGCGTTTTTCTTCACATGGCTTGCCAACTTCAAACTCATCCTCTTCTCCTTCGACAAAGGTCCTCTTTACCCACTTCCCCAAACTCTCTCCCGGTTTCATCTACTTCACTTGCTTCCCCATCAAGCCTCAGCATAACCCTAACTCTCAAAACCAGATCCCCAAATGGGTTTTCGCCATCAAAGTTATCGTCTTTGGTGTGTTGTTACGTATGTATGATTACAAACAACACTTGTCTCCAACTATGCTATTGGTTCTCTATTCTCTGCATATATATTTGGAGCTTGAGATTGTCTTAATGCTCGTCAAAGTTTGGGTCTTTATCTTTCTTGGGATGCGATCTAGAGCCACAGTCCAATGAACCATACTTATCCACTTCTCTTCAAGACTTCTGGGGTCGCCGTTGGAACCTCATGGTCCCGGCGATCCTCCGGCCAGCTGTTTACAACCCGGTGCAACGAATAGCCGAGTGGAAAATGAGCTCGGACCATGCTAGGTTCTTGGCGGTTTTGGCGACATTCTTGGTCTCTGGTGCAGTTCACGAGCTGATCTTCTTTTATATAAACCGTGAGATGCCTACAGGAGAAATCAGTTGGTTCTTTGTGTTACATGGAGTTTGCACGGCCGCCGAAATAGCGGTGAAGAAGAGGACGTTTGTGGGGAGGTGGAAGATGAGTCCGATGGTTTCACGACTACTTACGGTAGGTTTTGTTGTTTCGACCAGTGGTTGGTTGTTTTTCCCTCCTCTTATAAGGGGTGGCATGTTTGTGAGACTCCCTAACGAAGCCTTGTTGTTTGTTGATTCTGTCAAGCACAACTTCTTTACGTTTTGGTCATAACTCCTCGATGTATGTGTGTTTTTATTTATAGCTGGACTATCCATTTATATTTACTTTGTGGAATGTTCGTAATAACACTACTTGTGATTCGTGGAAAGTCTCTGGTCTTAAATTATCTAATTCATGAAAATTAAATGTCAAGGCATGAAACATATGTAAATGAAAGATTGAGCATCTGATAATGAACATCATACTCTTACTCTAGTAGAGCATTTAGCCCACAAAAGGGCATATGGTTCGTCACAAGAGCCATAACCTCTTTTAATACTAGATCAGTTTCTATTTGCAAAATCTTTGAGGAATGGTCTCAATGAGATGTTTGGTCATCGAGGATACTCTCACCTCAAAAAAGGTTTTTCCCGAAGAGTATCGGCAGCACTACTTATAAGTTCAAGAAATTTGAGACGCACATTAAAAGTTACTTGTGAAGCATGTCAATGAAGAAAATTTTGTTCAGTGTATTTTTATGTTATGGACGCAATAATGTTGTTCAAATATATATCAAGAAACGCGAAAAAGGTCAATTCCGAACCTCAACAATTTCCTTAGCGTATTTTTCTACCTGAATTTTGTTACTATGCATATTTTATTCCAACTAACAATTATTTCAAATAAACTATACTATGAATTATCAAAATCAAACCAACATCAACTTTGACCAAAATAATGTTGACCAACTATATATAAATATAAAAAAAACAATACAACCAAAGATCTAAGAGTCTATAAATATTCGAAAACCTAAAATACAATAGAAATCTAAGAAAAAACTATAAATACCCAAAAACTCAAAATGTACCTGAAACCGCTAAAATTTATAAATAGTCACATATATATATATTCAAATAACAAAAATTAAATATATTAAATACCAAAATATATTTAAAATCTCAAATATATGCATAGGTCCAAAAAAAACTCACATTTTAAAATATATTATGATAACAAAAGTAAATAATAAATTAAATAATTCATGAATTTATTCGAGTAACATAGTCATATGTGAACCTAGATCATGTACTCTCGAGTTTCTGGACATCATTTATGTTTTGATTTCTTACATAAAATTGATTGTATATTCAGTAATAAATTATATATGTTAGATATTTTTGTATTACATTATATGTTTTTTTCTGTTTTTGGAGTTTTAAATATATTTTAGAATTTTGGATATATTTTTCGGATGTTGGATACTTATAGTTTATCCCATATTTTTGGGTATATTTTTAGTACTATTTTAGTTTTTCTAGAGTTATTCAATTGTAATTTATTTTTATTTTTCGATATCTATTGATAGTTGACCAACATTATCTTGGTCAACTTGATTTTGGCTTGAATTTAATAGTTCGAATAGTTTATTTGAAATAATTTTTAATTTAAATTAAAATAAACACTGCAATAAAGTTCAGATAGAAAAATACACCAAAAAATTACTGAGGTTGGAATTGACATTTTTTCCATCAAGAGACTAAAGGTTGATTGGGCCCTGGTTTGAAACTTTGAATCGTATTTCAAGTTTTTTCAGTCATGATTAAATTTGATATTTAAATGGTAAGAATATTAACTTACCCCTAAAATCATTAAAATGTAGGTCTTGATCAATATGGACCCTAAGGAGAAGTCATGGAAGTAATTGCTTTCGGCTTCTCTAAATCTAAGTAAACTATTGTCGTTTATTGAACAGGTTTTTGAAACATGTTGGTTTATGTACTTTACAAGTATTCCGATAGGTTAAAGGTTTAATTCCTTCAAATTATTGTTGTTATCTTAATATTTTTGAATTTCCGGTCTAAAATATTTTAGGGACGAACCTGCTACAATCTATGTGATGTTATTTTATTTTAACAAGGAAATGTAGTGTTAATACATGCTAAAGTTAAAGAATTCTTATTAGTAAGTACGAGGCTAAAAGCTATTCTTATATAAATTAATAGTGTTGGGATATTAATTTTTGAATAATTAATTTAAAAGATTTCTTTTTATAAATTTATATCTTTCAAATATATTTTATGCAAAATAAAAAATATTTTATAGTGTTGTTTACTCAATATATTTAATAGATTCAGCTTTTATAGTTTCTACTATAAATAGATCCATATTTTCCTTATATCCCTTTGAAGTTGCAAGTCATGCTAAGATATGTCCTCAGAATTTTAATTTATTAATAATTACGGCACTATTAGTGTCATATTTATTAATTTATTAAATATTAATTTATAGAGTTTTAATGTATAGAGTTTTAGTTTATCTAGATCCATCTTTTCCTGATAACCTTTTGAGGTTGCAACTTGCAAGTCATAATGTCTGAATCTGCTTAATAATTTGTTTAGCTGTCAAATGAGTTTCCCTAAAAATACATAATAACTAAACGAAATTTAAGTCAAAGCCTCGGTGATTGGACAAAAAAGGATAAAGAGAGATGGAAGAAGAACTCAAGAACTTCATCAAGGTCTGGGTTTCTACAATCATCTCTGTATCTTATTGCTACTACTTATCAACCAGAATCAAACCTGGTGTTATACGATTAATCTCTGTTCTTCCAGTTATTGCTCTGTTTCTTCTTATTCCTCTGTTTTTCTCCTCTGTTCACTTCTCTGGAGCCTCAGCGTTTTTCTTCACATGGCTCGCCAATTTTAAACTCATCCTCTTCTCCTTCGACAAAGGTCCTCTTTACCCACTTCCCCAAACTCTCTCTCGGTTCATCTACTTCACTTGCTTCCCCATCAAGTCTCAACATAACCCTAAATCTCAAAACCAGATCCCCAAATGGGTTTTCGCCATCAAAGTTATCGTCTTTTATGTGTTGTTACGTATGTATGATAACAAACAACACTTGTCTCCAACTATGCTATTGGTTCTCTATTCTCTAACTATATATTTGGAGCTTGAGATTGGGTTAATGATCGTCAAAGTTTTGGTCTTTATCTCTCTTGGATGCGATCTGGAGCCACATTTTAATGAACCATACTTATCCACTTCTCTTCAAGACTTCTGGGGTCGGAGATGGAACCTCATGGTCACAGCGATCCTCCGGCCAGCTGTTTACGACCCTGTGCAGCGAATCGCCTTATGGAAAATGAGCTCTGATCATGCTAGGTTTCTGGCGGTTTTGGCGACATTCCTGGTCTCTGGTGCAGTTCACGAGCTGATCTTCTTTTATATTACCAATGAGATGCCTACAGGGGAAGTCACCTGGTTCTTTGTGTTACATGGAGTTTGCACGGCCGCCGAAGTGGAAGTAAAGAAGCGTACGTTTATGCGGCGGTGGAAGATGAGTCCGATGGTTTCACGACCGCTTACGGTAGGGTTTGTAGTTTTGACTACTGGTTGGTTGTTTTTCCCTCCTCTTGTAAGAAGTGGCATGTTTGAGAAACTCTCTAACGAAGTCTTGTTGTTCGTTGATTTTGTCAAACGCAAAGTTTTTAATTTTGTTTCATGATTCATGGATATATCTGTGTTTTAAATTTTGTAGCTGGATTATTAAACTGTATTACTTTGTGGAATTTCATAATAACAATAATTGTGATTAGTGGTTTTAGTTGATCATAAGTGTTTTTTTTTATTAACCTGGGATATCCGAGGCCATGGAGAAATTCAGACTAATCTCCAAGAGTAGGTGCAGTCCACGGATAGATTTTTTTTCCGGGTATTCAAATGAGCCCTAAATCATGAGCCTATATCCGTGTAAGGTGACCAAAATAATTGTGACTTAGTTTCGCGAAGCAGCTGAGTCGAACCTGAAACGTGTTAGCGTCCCAGTCCCGCCCACTCGACCGCAATCATCTGGTGAGTTGATCATAAGTGTTGATGTCCATTCGTGGGATGTTTCTGATTTATAAGTCATCTAATTGATGAAGTATTAATGGCAAGACATGAAAACTTATGTTCAGGAATATCTTGTCTTGTTCCTTTTATCATACCTTTTTTGTTTTACCATCACCTCTTTTGTATTACAGGCTATTATTTTAAGTCTCTAATTTCATAGCATGATATTTACTAAATTGTTTCTTAAATTACTATAGAAGTTGGAAACAACTTACATTTCTTTTGGATTTGGCATAAGAACTTATCCAAGTTGAAGTTTAATTTTAGTATTCTCCCATAAACTTGATCTTGTCAACCAGTTAGGTTCTCTCGTTTTTTTGTTTAAATTACCAAATGTTTTAGATTAAAGACGGTAATCTCATGTCTGAAACTAAACCATATACTATTACTTTCGTCCCAAGCATTACTCAAGTCTGTGACCTCTAAGCTTTATTTTATGTACTTGTTCAGTTAAATTAACAACAGTAGATCAACTAACCAGACTCTCCAGAGCAACCATTTATGTTTTGTTTTGTTTTGTATTTAGGTCATTTAGTTAAACCGTCCGAACATGAAAAATATAATTCTATGAAGCTCTGGTACTTATAAAAGTTGTAAGTCTCACCACTTTATAGATCAATTTGAATGAAATGTAGTTGCCTGAAACAGTGAAATTGGAAAAGGAGAATAGAGCATTAAGCCCACACATGGACCTATGTTTTCTAAGTCAAAAAGCTGGATTACTTTTTTATTTCTAAATAAAGCTAAAAAGGGTTCTGTTATTAGTCACTAGTTGGGGTTAGTAGATGTCAAATCGTGAACTCTTGGATCAGCAAGTTGTTGTTCATCAAATGATTAACACATATATCTACACCACGTGTGGATCAGAGACAACACCATGACTGAAGTTACCGCAGATGAGATGCACATAGGAAGGATCCTCAGTATAGAACATATACTGGTTCTTGTAAAACCACAAGCCCTAGTTTTTAAATGGTTCTTGTCTAAAATTCATCCTGATTCTTCTGACACAAGCAACCAGTAAGTTTGAAAACCTCAGTATAAGCAAGAACTAAGCAATGCAAAAAGAGGTCTGAGAGAGGGATGATGAACAAAACACTTTCAAGTGGTGTAAGCAAAATGTTTTACAAGTTCTTTTAATTATAAGCAATAACAACTAAACCTTTAATCCAAAAAAAAAACTAAATAGTAAATTGAAAAAACATAAAGAAATATCTTAAGAGAGACATAAAAAAGTTTTTTTGTCACCAAAATAGTTTTAAAGAAATAAAATAACTAAAATAAACTTTATTAAAAGTGTAAATATGTATTTATATCTTTTAAGTAACTAATTTAGACTTAGAGTTATAAAGTGGGTTTCGAAAGTAACATTTTAAAATTAAAAAAATATATATATTAAAATTTTCAGAATAAAGAGATCTGTTTTAGTCATTTTAGGACTATTTCTATAACAAATACTTAAATATATATATTTGAGAGATTTACCAAAAATCATATCCTAAATCCAAAAAGTAGTTGACTACGCAAAAATCAAGTGCAGAAAATATTATTTTTATCATGAAAAATTGGATTCTTTTATTTGAGAAAGAGATGGAAGAAAAACTTGTTCTTCCAACAATTGTCCAATTATTTTATGTAAATAAAGCCAAATGATTGGAAAAGAAGCATAAGATCTAAGAGAGATGGAGGAAGAACTCAAGAACTTCATGAAGGTTTGGGTTTCATCAATAATGTCAATATCTTATTGTTACTACTTATCAACCAGAATCAAAGCTGGAGTTTTTCGATTACTCTCTGTTCTTCCTGTTTTGTTCTGTTTCTTTTCCTTCCTCTGTTTTTCTCTTCTCTTCACTTCACTGGTTTCACTGCGTTTTCCCTCACGTGGCTAGCCACTTTCAAGCTCATCCTCTTCTCCTTCGATAAAGGTCCTCTCTGTCCACTTCCCCATAAATCTCTCACTTCATTCTGCTTCACTTGCTTCCCCATCAAGCATCAACAAAACCCTAGCTCTCAGATCCAGTTTTCCAAATGGGTTTTTGCCATTAGAGTTGCCATATTTAGTGTATTGTTACATATATATGAATACAAAAGTATATTTCTTCAAATGTGTTACTAGTTCTCTACTCTCTGCATGTATACTTGGAGTTTGAGATTCTTTTAGCTCCTTTAAAACTTCTGCTTAGTATGACACTTGGGTGCGACCTCGAGCTGCAATTCAACGAACCATACTTAGCCACCTCTCTTCAAGACTTTTGGGGTCACCGGTGGAACCTAATGGTCCCAGCGATCCTCCGGCCGGCCATCTACCATCCAGTGCGACAAATCACCGAGCGGAAAATGAACTCCGACAAGGCACGGTTCTTGGGAGTTTTGGCCACTTTCATCGTCTCCGGTGCAGTTCACGAGTTGATCTTCTTCTATTTTACTCGTGAAAGACCTACAGGAGAAGTCACTTGGTTCTTTGTTTTACATGGAGTTTGCACAGCCGGGGAAGGAGCGTTGAAGGAGACGAGCTTGGTGCGGCGGTGGGAAATGAATCTGATGGTTTCACGGCTGCTCACGGTGGGGTTTGTGGTTGTGACCGGTGGTTGGTTGTTTTTTCCTCCTCTTGCAAGGAGTGGTATGTTCGAGAGACTCTCTAACGAAGTCTTGTCGTCCAATGACTTTGTCAAGCACACGTTTTCTCGTACTTTTGCCAAAATCTTTGATTTATATTTTCTATAACCCAATTATCAATCAGACAAATCATATGGGAGATTCTGTGATTATCGAGTTTGGTAAACGTCAAATCGTGGTGATTACTCTCTCGTTTATCAAATGACTAATAATAATATAAAAAATTATGTATAGATAAAATAATCATAGATATAACAAGTGTTACATTCTTCTCTATCACCCTTGTTTGCGTTTTGATACTCGATTTTATGTTTGATCAACAACTAACGCACGGATCAAACTAAACCAGTAGTTATATATACAAAGAAAAACACATATACCTACTTATCGACTATGAAATCAGATGTAACTGTCTTATCGATATATGGTTTTAGTAGTTAGATCTTCGTTGAAATAACATGGATGGTGGAGGGTTCAGACTCTATGAAGGTTCTTTTTGCGTTTTATTCATGATCAATATTCTCTGATATATACAAAAATATTATACATTTAAGTGAAATGGTGCAATGCTTTATATATTTAAGTGAAAGGGTGCAAGGACTTTATATGAACAATTGCAATTGTTTATATGAACAATTGTAACTATTAATGAAAGCAATCTTTGGTAATAACCATATTGATGTTTGCACCCCTAGGTGATTAACCATTGTAACTCTTTGCTAAACATTGCAACTCTTCATTAACTTTTGCAACTCTTGGTTTAACCATTGCAACAATTAGTTGCAACTCTTCACTCTCTATGTAAAGAGATGTAGGCATTGGAAAATGAGATAGAAAAAATCAGAAACTAATAGTTAGTAAGAGAGTAAGAGAGAAAAAGATTCATTGTTTAAAGATCATCAAAGATCTTTGAAGAAACACATATAAGCATAAAGCTCTATTTGTTATTCTTGTATCTTAGCCTAGAACAAGAATGTGACTTTGATTGTCTTATCCTACAAAGGGATTTCGTGTAACCCAAAGGCTTGGAATATGATCGAAATACTCTTTAAGGAAAGCATGGCGATTCAATCATTATCCAAGTATATAATTCACAACTTTCCGGGTTACAATCCAATTTAAACAACAATCTTAAAGAGTATTTTCGTTGTGAACTATAACTGGTGTATTTGTGTGATTGATAACATCAAAGTTTGGAAAGTTATAAATGCTTGAGAGAGTATACTTTCGAAGATAGAGCAAGAAGATGAAAGAATGGAGAATAATATATCGTTGCTATATTTTCAAAGGGATGCAAACTTGTTGTGTATCAAAGCATTTGGATTCGGTTCTGGCATATTAACATATTTAGTAATCAATAATGAAAAGTAATATGGGTACTTGAGTTTATTCATGATGAATTAAGAAAAATGATTAATGCTTAAATAATTAATAATGGTGAATTCAAGAATACAAAATGAAATCAGTTGAAATTTTACATATGTGTTTATCATAATGTCATGAATTCTTCTGGAAATTATTGCATTTAGAATCAGAATATATTACATGAATTTAGGGAAATAGTAAGTAAACCAAAAATATTGTTTTGATCACATCTCTCTAAGTATATATAGGAATCGTACGCTTTTTATATCAGTGTGTAGATCTTGAAATTATCTTTCTATTGATATATTATGCGTAAAATAATATCGCGTATTCTGACAGATATAAGGGTTGGAAATTTCGACCGTGGTGCAGGAAAAAAATAAAATGAAGAAAATGAACAGTAACGTGACACGTGTCACGTTCGGATTTGTCTGAAAATTACATATTTTTTTATTTTGGTCATATCTCTCTGGTTATAGATCAGAATTGCATAATTTTATGTCCATGCGTAGCTGTTGAAATTATCTTTAATTTGATATATTGTACGCATAATTTGGACACCAAAGGATGCGAACATGCCGTGTCCGAAGGGATGCAAACGCACTATGACCCAAGGGGTACGAATGTATCATGCTCCAGAGGATGTGAACGGTTCGTGACCCAAGGGGTGCGAACCTAAGACCATCTCCAATGTATTTTGCTTTTTTCACTTCTAAAATAGAAGAACTCTATAATAGAGGTGGATATGCTCCAATGCATTTCTCTAAAATAGCAATCTTCAAATATAGAGTAAAAAATAGAGGAATGCCTATTTTTTCCTCTATAAATAGAGGAAAAATAGAGATCTCTATTATAGAGGAATAAATAGATGTGGGCTGGAGCAATTTGACCTCTAAATGCTATTATAGAGGTGAAAATAGCAATGGGTTGGAGATGCTCTAACATGATCCAAGGGATGCAAATGGGTCGTGACCGAAAGGGGTGAACGTTTCGGGACCAAAAGGGTGTGAACGTTTCGGGACCAAAGGGTGCAAATATAACGTCACCGAAATGGTGCGAAAATAATGTCACCGAAAGAGTGTGAACATAATGTTACCGAAATGGTAAAAACATAATGTTACTGAAAGAGTGAAACATAATATTACTGAGAAGGTGCGAATGTAATTTCACTGAAATAAAGTGACTTACATCATGCAAGTTATTGATCCTTATGGATGCAAGTGCCTTAGGGTAAAGGCCGAGTCGTCATGAGTGGTAAACATATTGTTCATGGTTGGTGCTATGGACTATGATCCATAGGTATGGATTGATGGCTCAGAAAGAAGTGTATCTGAAGCAACCTTAAGGTTTTATTGTACCTTGTAAAAAGTATAAAGTGTATAATTGTATGGGTAAAGAAAGCACCAAGGCAGTAACATCGAATGTTTAATGAGATTGTCTTATTAAGTAGTTTGAGTTAAACTATTAGGATAAGTGTTTATATAACAAATTGATGAGTTCAGTAATGAACAATCATTTGCTTATATGTTGATGACATATTGATATTTGGCACTGGTCAAAGATAAGTAGAGCTTACAAAAGTATTATTGTCATCAAGTTTAACAATGAAAAACATGGGGGAGGTTGATGTGGTTCTGGAATTTGAATCACACATGCAAGTAAATCAATATATTAGACATCTTCTCTTTACATTGATAAAGTTATTAATGGGTTCAATTGTGATATTGTTTGCCAATGAGGACTCCCATAGAATGCGAGTGTGAAGTGTGTGCCTTAGATAGGACAAGAAATATCATAACTCGAGTATTTGAATGAAACCATAGATTATGGTTTGTTATATGTCAGATTTCCTTCGATGGTAGAAGGGTATTTAGATGCAAGTTTGATTATGAATATAGAAGATCAATCTTCTATAAGTGGTTGAGTGTTTTGCCTAGGGAGGTGCCATTTCATGGGCTTCTAAGGAGCAAAGTTGAATGAAAATTTGACTATAAAATAGGAATTCGTAGCATTACCATATGCTGGTAAATAACGTATTGGCTAGAAAAATTAATTTACGAGATTCCGTTGTGACCGAAATAGTATCACTAGTTTTATCTATGATAGTGAAAAATTCTTAGTTAAAATCTATAACTAAGTGTATAATGGTAAGTCGCGACACCTGGTGTTAGATATAGTGTAGTATGTGAGCTGATCACTCACATGGTGATTACCAAAGAATTTGTTCGGTCTAAAAGAAATGTAGCATATCATTTTACGAAATGATTAGCTAGAGACTTGGTAATTGAGTCTATTAAAGGGATGAGTTTTAAAGTCCATTTGAAATCTTTAATCGTTAGGATACCCAATTCCCCTCTAATACGACGTTAGAGGCTGAATTCAATGTGAAAGCCTACACTTAAAGATTGAAGCACATTTTTTATGTTCAATCCCAAGGTATGTCTTGGACCTGCAAGAAGGGATAGGTTGAAAAATTATTCTTAATAAATACTTTGAAAAAATGCATTTGAAGGTGCATGACTGAAAGTATTTACCTATATGAGTGTGAAGTGATGCCGCTTCAATAAGGCTGAGACTTGGCTTTGTATGCATTCATGAATGGATTAGGACACATGGCTTATAACTGAGGTCGGGTAACACTTAGAGTAATGTGGAAACACATGTGTGTATTATCTTCATGTGTTCAAAATGGTTGAGGGATTCAATCCGTAAGACATCCTGATTCTAGGATATTTTGAATGTGTAATACACTAAGATGAAAATTCAATTCTTCGAACATTTCATTTATGCATGAGTTTGATATATGTATTAATTATTTAATAAATCTATAATTACACTTAAATGAGGGAGGATTGTTATATATTTAAGTGAAATGGTGCAATGTTTTATATATTTAAGTGAAGGTGCAAGACTTTATATGAACCATTGCAATGTTTATATGAACAATTGTACTATTAATGAAAGCAACCTTTGGTAATAACCATATTAATGTTTCCACCCCTTGGTGATAACCATTGTAACTCTTGCTAACATTGCAACTCTTCATTAACCTTTGCAACTCTTGGTTTAACCATTGCAACAATTAGTTGGCAACTCTTCACTCTCTATATTAAAGAGATGTAGGGCATTGGAAAATGAGATAGAAAAAATCAGAAACTAATAGTTAGTAAGAGAGTAAGAGAGAAAAAGATTCATTGTTCAAAGATCATCAAAGATCTTTGAAGAACACATATAAACATAAAGCTATATTTGTTATTATTGCATCTTAGCCTAGAACAAGAATGTGACTTTGATTGTCTTATCCTACAAAGGATTTCGTGTAACCCAAAGGCTTGGATAGGATCGAATACTCTTTAAGGAAAGCATGGCGATTCAATCATTATCCAAGTATATAATTCCACAACTTTCCCGGGTTACAACCCAAATGTAACCAATAAAAAACATCTATGTAGGAACGATGGGAACGAGACGTTCTCGACCATTTTCCAACAAAATTTTGGTACTTGGTTCGTTTGTCTTCTGTCTCTAAAATGTAATATTATTTTGTTTGATTTAAAGTTTAAAGAACAGTGGCATAGATAGAAACATGGAAGTCAGGATATGGAACATATATGAGATTTTTTTTCTGACAAAGTTATTCTATTATTCAAACTTGAGGTAATAAAACAACCATACAAAATAAAGAAAAAATTATGAAAACAGAGTGTTTCCTGTAATTTCACTTTGTCTCCAAAAAGTATAGCATATTATGAAATCTTGAAATATTTTTTTCAATACTTGTATTTTTTTGGGTTAAAATCCATAGAGCTATGCTTTAGGCACTGGCATATTATTCCTATTGAGACATCTAAAAGAATTAATATTGTACTTATTAGATATATATAAATAATATAGGACACCAAGTTACATAGCCAACATTTAGTCTAGTGTCTTAAGCGCAACTTTATCGGTTAGTTTGTTATTTTGGGTATCTAATATATAAAATTAATTATATTTTCAAATGAAATAAATTACATAATCGAATTATAGCACTGAGCCAATAAACAAACAACAAGTGGCAAAAGAGTAAATAGCAAATGGCAAAGGAGTAAATAGAAGGGTTCTTAACTAACTTAGATAAGGGCATCATTATCCCTAGAACTCCAAAATAGAGTTCTTAATTTTTTTTTCTGATTAAAAGCAAAAAAAATAAACCAATCGCGAACCGCCACATGTCAGTAGGGCCCGCAAACAGTGTGTAAGAAACTCTCTAAAACCGGTTCTTATTTAGTAGTTGTAAGAAGCGGTTTTTTACACTGTTCATGGGTCCCACGTGTTAGTAGAGGTCCGCGAACAGTGCAATAACCCCTTTTAAAAGCATAGGATAATCATGTTCTAAGAATCAGTTGTGGTCATCTTTTCTTTTCTATTTTTCTCTGTTTCTTTAATAGTGTAAGCCGTCTACAAAGTGATCGTTGTTGTATTTACCCGTTTGTATATTGCTCAGTTTTTTCTCACTTTTAAATAATTATAGTTATTTTGATTATTTTATGTATGTCTAGAAAGTGTTGCTGGAAACAAGAAAATAATCCAGCTAAATGGATACAAAACTGAATTGACGTAAGATCTAAACCAATGGTATTCTCCCAAGTACTCTGTTCAATGCACAGAAATTAGAGATCACTATTTTATCTATTAGACTAATTTGCTAGGCTTTTAATCAATTCAAGTATATGAAAAACAATCATGGACTTTTTATTAAGTTATTAAAAAAACTATTTCTGAGATCTCGTTAGAGGGGATCATTTTGTGGGTTCGTGCTTTAGGGCATCATGACACTTAGAGCATAATCAACCTTAGAGGACGCCTTCTTAGGTTTTTTTTTTCTTTTAAAAAATAAAATAAAAAAAAACTAAAAAACGCCACCTCAATCCCAACGGGCCCCGACATGTCAGTGGAGCCCGCCGAACAGTGCAAGAACCCCAACTAAAAACACCTCTTAAATAGGAGATTTAAGAGGTGGTTCTTAAGGGTTTAGCCGGGTCTCACCCGGCCTAACGGAGACCCCTTAACGAACCCTCCGACTTGTTTATCGGCTCTCTAGGTCCATGAATTAACATGAGTCTTTAAGGTGGGTCTTTTAATGTATAATTTGCTCTTTATAATTTTTTTTTTTTACATTTTCCCCGTTAAAAAACGTTTTTTATGGTTCTTATTTAAGAGACGGTTCTTAGGTTTTTTAGTTAAAAAGCTAAAAATAACATCTTTTAGAAAACTAAAAACTCCATCTTTAAAAGACTCATGTTAATCATGCGCTCTTAGGACTAGCACTGAGTCCTCCAACTTTATTGAGAAATTTGGCTATGTCTGAATTTTCCTAGAATTGCTATCAAATCTTTGTAACATGTCCCAAAATATTGACAATTGAATATCAGGCTCGGCCTACAATGATACCGAGACCTTGTGCTTATTAAGTTCCCCCTAGCAAATTTTCGGGTTTTTTACAAATGAGGACCCTAATTTTTAAAAGAAAAACAAAGAACCATGTGCAAAGCCGTGAGCACATGGGTAAGCCGGCCCACCGCGAATGATGGAACATAACACTTTCCATTGCACCCACAAATCTGAGATATTTAGTGAAGGATATTGGGTCTGGTTATTCGGAGTAGCATAGCTATTGATATTTAATATAATTTTTTTCTAATTGGCTCTAGTATTTTTCGAATAAAGTTATTAGGAATTACCAAAAAATGGAGAGCCGATACCCAAAATGACAAAACATTATCCGATCCTCGTCTTTTGTTTTGACAAAGCTATCCCCGATCCTGTCACATGGAAAGCATTAATAACTATCTAACATTCAATCTTGCTCACAACACCCATGTACTCGATATTATACTATCGTCTTTGCACGTATTTACTATTCACCCACTTTTATGTATTCGATGCCCACCGACTGTCAACAATCAACTAGATACTTTACCATTAAAAGGCTTTTAAAACCTCGGTGATTGTCCAAAAACTCACAACACGAACAAAGAATCCTGAGATAAATGGAGCAAACTCAGAAAAACTTGATCAAAGTATGGATCTCTGCACTAATCTCCATATCGTATTTGTTACTACATACCAACTAGAATCAAATCTTGGGTTCCACAAGGTTACTCTCTCTTTGTCCTGTCCTTGTTTCTTTGTTTCTTGTTCTTCCTCTGTGTTTCTCTTCTGTGCCATCCTGTCTTTAATCACAGCATTTTTCCTCACATGGCGCTTGCCAACTTCAAACTCATCTCTCCTCCTTTTGACAAAGGTCCTCTATCCCAATCCCTGCAAGTCTCTCAAGATGTCATCTCTGCTTTACTTGCTTTCCCAATCAAAGCTCAGCTAAAACCTAAACGTCAAAACCACTTGCCCAAATTGTTTTTTCGCCATTAAATTGTCCATATTTGTGTCTGGAGTGTTATTACATTGTATGTGTTACAGAAAGAAACATGTCTCCACATCTCTGCTACTGGCTCTCACACTGTGCACCTCTACTGAGAGATTGAGATCATTTTTATCATTCGTCAAAAATGTAGTTTGTGTCTTTCTTGGCTGTGACCTCGAACCACAGTCCATAAAACCATACTAGCCACATGCTTCTACAGGATTTCTGGTGGTCGACAGTGGAACCTCCATGTTCCCAGCCAGTTTCCTCCCGGCCAGCTGTTTACGCCCAAAATGCGGCGAGGTTTGTCTGAACGTAGAATGAGCTCTCGTTTTGGGGCCTTTGTTGTTTTCCGGGGACAGATTAGCGCGTTCTCGCCCGTCTCCGGATTGGTTGTCAGTGAACTGCTCTGTCTTCGATTTAACTCGTGAGATGCACATTGGAGTTAGCAATGTTCTTCATGTTACATGGCGTATGCAACATGCGGTGCGGAATTGGCCTGAAAAGCGAAGAAGACGACGGTGCATCAGCTGGTGGCAGCTGAACAGTACCCCGGCTTGGGCGCTGCCGAGACGACTGCTACTACGGGGATTTGTTGGCTTTGTGTCTGACTCTGAGTGCATTCCGGGGGGGTCTTGTTGGCGGTCAGTGAAAATCGCGGCACAACGGATCTTGTGTGCTTGGTATCGGTACACCTGCAGCTCTATAAGGAGCGGCCGGTACATAGGAGAGATACATCAATTGAAGCTGATTTATGTTGATCGATTTGATTATTCTTTATTGCGGTAACAAGTTCATTCAGATTTGCCCAAGTTACAGTGGATGAGTATTCCGCTTGGTGGTCATGAACATCTCTCTATAACGATCCAGAGTGTTGAGCACGGGTTCGTGATCATCGTTTTCGAATGTTATAATAATACGACCCACAATTAGCCACAGGATATTTTCTGGTCGGGTCTTTATGAGGATACTTCCCGATTTCCCAAGAGGGCTATGGGGTCAGAAAATCCGCACGCTTTTTTAATTTTGTCACCTCATCGGAGGAGATTAATGTTATCCTCAGTGTTTAATTGACGTCAGGTTTAGATTTTAACAAATTAATAGAATAACAATGAACTCGGT
>CAJHQP010009696.1:0-21422 GCA_905132765.1 Moricandia arvensis
TGTTTTCTAAAATAAAACGTCGTGAACTGTTGAAAAAATAAATATTTTATTAACTTTTTTTTTATGTTTACCATGTTGTTAGTACTATTATTCATCTTTATTTTCATTAAAAATATATTTTCATAAATATCTTCTTTAAAAGGTAAAAAAACTCTTTGATTTATTAAAATTCTAAATTTCACATTTCAAAACCCTACCACACCCCTCAATTCTAAACAATAAATCTTAGATTAATTAATCCTAAGGTTTTTTTCTGAAACACTTTGTTTTGAAACACAATTAATCCTAAGGTTATAAATATTTTTTCTCTCTTAAAAAAACGATGATAAAAATTATTAAGCTAAACATGAAAAGTGGTAATAGGAATATGATATTTTGACAACTTTTCTATTTTAATCGTTTACTATTTGAAATTTACGTATTCAATACCCAAGTATTGCTTGCATCCTCCAACTAATCGTTGACTGCGCAAATTTGAAAATAAAATAGTAAACCTTAAAAAAACTCAAAAATTATTTTCATCTTCCAACTAATTGTTAACTGTGCAAAATTGAAAAAATTATAGTAAATCATTAAAAAAAAATAGAAGGAAATAGTTAGTTTTCAAATAGTTGGATAATAAAAACCTATATTTTTATCATTTTCTTTATAAGTTTCTAAATCAAAATATCAACCAATTTCTTAAAATTTGAATTAAAAATATTTATAAAATTGGATGAAACCAATATACTCTTCTAAAAGTCATGAGTGACGTGAGGGTCGATATCCAGATTACTGAAAACTTTATTATTTCTCTCCTTCCAAATGTACCATAATATCCAAGCAAATTGATATGTTTCCATTGTCGGGCGAACCCTCCAGAACAAATGATCCATATTCCTAAAGAGCGATCCAGTTGGGAAAATATCGGGATTTGATGGTATCTTCGACAAAGCCCACACTTGTACCACGGGAAGACATTCAAAAAATACATGGATTATCGATTCCTCTTCTGCTCCACACCTAGTGCACTAGGTATCCCTTTAATTCCTCTAGCTTTCAGATTTTTCTTGACCGCTATACATCTTTTGAGTAATGTGTTTCATCTTTGGAGGGCATCGAACCTTCCAACAATAAACCTTTAAATCATAAACTATAGAGTAATAAAATTCTTGTAAAGGTCTCGTATCCGCATAATCCCGTTCCAATTGATATCCAGATTTCACCGTATATTTTCTGTTTGTTGTAAAGTGCCAGCCATCCTATCTGGCAAGGGAACCTACTTAAAGTCCAAAATCATTATATCTTCATTATCAAATCTTCCTTAACATCACCAGTTTTACCTTCTTCATTCTAATTTTTTTCCTCATTTTTGTCACACTCATGCTTATTGCCAACACTATTTCAGCTTGAACATGTTCTCTCCCACTA
This sequence comes from Moricandia arvensis, assembly GCA_905132765.1. Lineage (NCBI taxonomy): Eukaryota > Viridiplantae > Streptophyta > Magnoliopsida > Brassicales > Brassicaceae > Moricandia > Moricandia arvensis. The sequence continues at coordinate 1,411 of CAJHQP010009696.1, forward strand.
GCTTCTTCACTGCTTTTATTGATCTCTTCTTCTAAAATTTCATTAGTTTTAACAGTTTCAGGTTTTATTACATACTTTAACATGTAACTAGTCATTGATTTTGTTACTTCTTCCAGTTTTATTTTACTTTTAGAGCGCTTCCCATTTGAATTTTATTAAAAATCAAACTAAAATTAAACTATGTTAAATGATGATATATTTTCTTACAAAATGTATCATCATATAAAGAAATAAACAACAAACATAATTATATTTTGGCTAGCAAACCTTAATTGATGTTGATTGGAAAATTCTGAAACAAAACATGGACAAATAGATGAATAAGAGAAATATGAATTTGATCTAGATAGCACTTGATGATGTTAAAAAGAAATTTGATTGATGTAAAGTTGTAAACAATTAAAGACTTAGGGATCATAAGAAAAAACATGATATGAGAAAGGAGATGACTAATAACATCAAAAAACTAATTTATTATTTTCTTCTTAATTATATTATTTATTTATTTTAATTTAAACGACATAAATAATGAAAAATACTCTGTGAAAGGTCCAAAAAATGTTTTTGTCACAAAAGTAAACTTCAAGAAAAAAATGACCTAAATAGATTTTATTAAAGAGTGTATATATATATATATATATATATATACACCCCTGGGTCAACTATTCTATACTTAGGGTTTAGAGTTATGGGTGAAGCTTTGGAGGTGGAGTTTAAAATTAAAATAAAAATAAATAAATATTAAAAATTTTAAAACAAAAGTCTATTTCGGTCATTTTAGGGTCTATTTTGATGTCAAAAACTTAAAAGGCTATTTGAGAGATTTTCCCTAAAATAATTATGTTTACTTTTATTGTTTTGTTAAAGATTTTATTTTATTTCCTTATTTTTAGAAACATAAAATAATATTTTTAAACTAAGAAATTAGCATACGTTAAAAACTGAAAACAAAAAAAAACATTTGGTGGTTTTAAACCCATGTTCATGCACTTGTTTACAATTAATTAAAACATTGCAACAAAGAAATTGTATTTAATTGAAGAACAAAAACGATTTATGAAACTGAAGGCTTTTTGGCTTCCCCTCAAGGTTGGTGCTGATCTCATCATATATCTTATGATATATCATCTCTAACTGTTGACATATACAAATCAACCGCCTGATTCAAAAATTCGATCTACTATGTGATCATCATGAGAAAGAGACATGTTTCCTTCAAGATCAACTTTATAATTGTCTATTTCTTTGGCAGCATTAAAGTCTAAGTTAATATACTAAAATAGCTTTATGTGTACTTAAATATCGAATTATGCAATGCCATAGTTGATAACATGGAATTAACGTAAGGTGAAACCAGCTTTATATGTGCTTAATTTTTGTCTTTCGACTAATAACTAGATGCATCAATACTCTATGTTTTATTATTAAATCCAATGCCGTTTGATCGAAACATAACTTTAAGATAAAGTTTTATTGCTTTTTCAAAGTGTTTAGTCTATTTTGATTTTGTTCCAAGTTGAGGTAATTGGAGTGTTTTAATTTTATGACAACGTTTTTATTATTCCTATTAGATTAAATATTTATTTTAGAACTCTATCTTGTTTTAGGTGTTAATTAGTTCTAACAACAAACTAGTTGTCATGTCTGGCCATTGGGGTTTCTATTCAAAGACTAGTTAAAACATATATTCAATTATATAGAACATACACACAAATACACAATATTATATGAATCACATACTGGTGATTTAGAAAATTTGAACAGTAAAACATATCATAAATCATCAGAAATAGTAGTGGAAAATCATAATTTTAATATAATGAAATTACTTACGTTTTTGTCTTGACTTTCTCCAACTTGTGTTGATACCATGATTCTAGTGGAGAGAAACTAGATTAGGGTTAACTAGGTGGGTTGCCCGCACATGTGGGCATACATATTTTATAAAATTACTACTACTTCCGTTTTAATTTTAGTTGTCATTCTAGGTTTTTAAATACATATTAAGAAAATATTTAATTTTGCATATTTCAAAATAAAAATATCATTATCTATAAACTTAATCACATTTCAACCAATAAAAAATTAAAATAATATATAAAACTAATAAATTTTGTATTGAAATCATAAAACGACACTTATTTTGAAACGAAAATTTTATTCAACAATGACATCTAAACCGAAATGGAGGTAATATCATTATACACATTAGTAATTTAAAACTATAAAGATAAATTATTATTTGTATTTTCATTTGATTTTTATGTGAAAATTCTTATGTATACTATATTCATTATTAATAAGTCAATCTTAGAATGCATCCAATTATATTAAATTAATATTTTTTACTTGATTAATATTTAGTTATGTGTTTTCGGTTTTCTTTAATAAGTCAATCTTAGAATTCACTCAATTATATTAAATTAATATTTTTATTTGATTAATATTTAGTTGTGTTTTCTGTTTTTGTAATTTTAAATTTTTATTAAAAGATTTTTTTGGATAACAACACAATATATATATATATATATCAAAATTATCTTTTTATTTTAAATATTTTTTTGATTTTAGATAATTCTTATTATTATTAATTTTAATCATTTTTTTGTCATCAAGATAAACCGACTCATATAGATTCTGCAAACCACTCTGGTAACTCCGCATCCATATGAACAACAAAGGATGTTTGCTTCCTAGCACTTCGTGCAAGGCTGTCCGCCCGACGGTTCGCTGATCTTGATATGTGAATGAGCTTCACGTGGATGAAACTTGATTTGAGGTGCTTAATATCTGCCAAATAAGTCGCAAAGGCTGGTCATTCTTCTGGTTCTGACACCATCTTCACTAGTTGTAAGCAGTCCGTTGCAAAATTAACATGGTGCTGATATAGTTTCCTCATACTTTCCATTGCCCAAATAAGGGCCTCTATCTCCGCATGTAGGGGAGAGAGGGCAGCTCTAATATTCCTTGCTCCTATTAGTCCCTCAAAACCCTCTAATGTGCTATACCAGCCTTGTACCGAAAACACGTCGTGTGCTTTCCAGGAACCATCCGAAAAACACCATCTTCCATGAATTGCAGGTAGTGATGATGCATGTACAGCGGTGGGCTGAGCCTCAATCTAGTCGCCTGAGCTTCGGACCATAGTAGGGCTTTTGTCTCTGCCAGATTGAGTGTTACCCGAGGGTCCACATCCAAATTACTAAAGGTTTTGTTACTTCGTGCTTTCCAGATATACCATAGTACCCATGCAAAGTGATGATCCTCCAAATTTGGTGAAACTCTCCAAAAGAGATGATCGATATTTGTGAAGAGAGAGCTAGTGGGAAAGAGGTCTGGGTTTGATGGGATCTTAGACAAAGCCCAGACCTAGATCGCAGGAGGACATTCAAAAACACATGATTTACTGTTTCCTCCTCTGCCCCACACCTTGATCACTGAGTGTCCCCTTGTATCCCTCGTGCACGAAGATTTTTCTTAACCGCAATACACCCAGTGACTAATTGCCAAAGAAAATGTTTGAGTTTCGGGGGACATCGTATTTTCCAACAATGGGCCTTTAAATCCACAACCGTGGGTCCAATAATTACCTAGATGTCTCTTGTGTCTGGGTAAGTCCGTTCCACTTGATAACCAGACTTCACTGTGTATTTCCCATTCTTAGTTAAATGTCAACCTTCTCTATATGTGGTCTGTATCTTGCTTAAGGGTATACTTTCGATAATCTTCACATCATGGGGATCAATCCACGCCCTAAGTAACTGGGAGTTCCAAGTTCGGGAATGTCCATTAATAAAAAATCTACCGTAAGGTCTTGGTCCATGTTCTAATTAATTTGATTTGCTGGTCTCAGCCGATTGGTTGGGAGCCAAGGATCGTTCCATACTGAGATAGAAGAGCCTGATCCCACCCGTTTGATTAGTCTTTTACTAACCAAAGATCTAGCGGAGATCATAATGCGCCATCCATAAGACGGGGAGTATGATCGGATCGGGTCCAAGGGTGATGCATTCCTGAAGTACCGTCCCTTGACTACTTGAGCAAATAGAGTATCAGGATGTTCAATCAAACACCATAATTGTTTATTGCCGTATTAAAGTCTGTGAGATCTTTGAAACCCAAACCACCTGCATCCTTGGGTTGACAGAGTTTATCCCATAACTTCCAAAGCATATCTTTTGTATTCCCTCCTGAGCTCCACCAAAAATGAGCCACTGCACTAGTTAGTTTCTTTGTTGTAGCCTTAGTCAGACATTAAATGGTTTGGGAGAGCCATAATAACTGATTTGATAATCACTTCATTTCCTCCCTTTGTAAGAAAATTAAAGGTTCATCCGTTAACTCTACTACTTAGTCTATCTTGAATGAATCCGAACACCTGTGTTTTCGATCCACCCAAGCATTCTGGTATTCCTAAATATGATCACATACCACCTAGATTCTGAATACCTAGGGTATCTCTGAGCTCTTGTCTTATGTTTTCCTCAATCTTGAACCCAAACTGAATAGAGGATTTCTGAAAATTAATCAATTGACTTGACGCCATCTCATAGTCCTTCAAAATCCGTAGAATAGTCTGGCATTCTGATTTATGTGCTTTACAGAAAAAAGACTATCGTCCGCAAAAAGTAAATGCGATATTGGAGGGCATGCCCTAGTCACCTTTATTCCTGTGAAAAGTTTCTTCGTTTCCGCTTTCTTAATATTCGCTATCAGTACTTCTGTGCATAAAATAAATAGATAAGGGGATAAGAGATCACCCTGTCGTAGCCCCCGTAGTGGAACAATGTGTCCTTTGGGTTGACCATTTAACAACACCTGGTACTGGACCGAAGTAATGCATTCCATCATCAATTGTATCCAATGAGTGGCAAAGCCCATTCTATCAAGTAATGCATGAATAAAACCCCATTCAACCCGATCGTACGCTTTGCTCATATCTGTCTTAATTGCCATGGACTTATTTTGGCATGATTTATTCGCTCGTAGTCCATGAAACATTTACTGTGCAATGAGAATATTATCCGAGATTAACCTGCCAGTCACAAAAGCCGATTGAGTTTCCGAAATGAGTGATGTGAGACAAGACTTCAATCTTTGGCACAACACTTTTGAAAATATCCTACATTACATAAGCTTATAGATCTCAATTCCGTCATCCTTGTTGGCCTTTCTGTCTCTGGGTGCATCATAAATAAAGCCTTTTTAACCTCTTCCTCAGTAGAAATCCGTAATAACCTCTGGTTCATCTGATGAGTAATACTTGGGTTGATCGCATTGAGAAAGCCGGCAAAATCCAAAGGATTAGTAGATTTAAATAAATTCCTAAAGTATTCCACTGCCACTTTCTCTACACCTATGTCCTCTGTAATCCACTTCCCCTCCTCATCGTATAACCCGGCAATTTGGTTTTGTGTTTGACGTTGTTTTGTCATCGCATGGTAAAATTTGGTATTAAGATCTCATGAGGTATGCCACATTGTTCTACTTTTTTGGTACCAATACTCCTCCTCGTCCTTATATGCTTCTTGTAATTTCCTAGAAGCCTCCAAAATATCCTCTTGCGATCTACTATTGTCCACTTGAATCTCCTCTAAAGCTTGCTGAAGGTCATTAATTTTCTCCTTCCCATATGGAGGATTGTTTTTCAGTCATCGAGCAATTTCGTGTCTGCAATTGCTGATTTTTGCTACAAAGTCTCCCACCGTCCCCAAAGCCGAAGTACCCCATCCCCTACTAACTGAATCTGTAAAACCCTCTTGCCCAATCCATCTCTTATCAAAACGAAAGGAACGCCATCGTCGTGAGATAAATTTGTCCTCAAGCGTAGCCACTATAGGCCGATGGTCTGACCCTATCATCCCCAGATACTCTGTAGACGAACATGGGAATAGAGAATGCCAATCTTCATTGGCCAATGCTCGATCTAATCTGCATCGGATCATCTCTTTTCCTCTCCGTCCTTGCCACAACATTTTATTGCCCCTAGCTCAAAACTCCAGCAGACCACTATTTCTGATCATATTATTAAAAAGTAAGAAAGATCTTGCACTCCTCAAAGGGCCTCCCTGTTTTTCGTGATTACCAGTTATCTCGTTCAAGTCGCCAATTATGAACCATGGGACTGATCTTGCAAGTCCATATCTTGTCAGTCTTTCCCAAACGTGATCTCTCAATTTTTGTACTGGGTCTCCATAAACAAACGTCAAGAAAACTTTTTTCTCTAATGACACCACTTCTACATCAATCATTCGGTTATTAGAGAAAAGAACTCGAGCTTTATGATCGTTATTATGAAAAAGAGCTAACCCCCCCCCCCACTTGAGCCATTTGGTTCCACTGTGACCAAATGATCATAACCAAAATGCAATTGAAACCCTTGCACAAAACCAAAGTCTTGTTTTGTTTCTAACAAAAACAAAAAATCCGGTCTATGCTTATGCCAAATTTCCCTAAGATAGTATATTGTTTCCTTACTTCCCATGCCTCTACAATTCCAGCTTAAGACTTTCATTATATTTGAACATTAAACTTAACTGAAACCCTCGAGTTTGATGATACCCTTATAAAAACCCCGAAGTTTCTTGTGATGAGATTATGTAGACGCAGAATTAATATTTCGTGCCTATGTCCCATACTCTCATCTTCAAAATGAACTGTATATGAAGCCCACACATTCCCATGTAGTAATCTTTCTTGGCCATGCACGGAATACTTTGGTTGACACAACCTAGTATCCACTAACAAAGAATTACCAATCCAACTCCGTTCAGCACAGCCTCCCTTCGATGCCTCCTGGTCCATCCCACATATAGAGACCTCCATTCTCGAGGCTGCGGTACAAGATGCCAGAACAACCAAGAACGATATTGAGTAACCATGTCCTCGTGTCTAGGCCTATAAGTCAAAACCTTCATAAGCCTACTAAAAGCCCATAAGAAGTTACTGCACATCCAATGAACCCCACCTATAAATCGGATCAAGAAGCCGCCGTGGTCAATATGAACAATGTTGAGGATGGGACCGAAAAACACCAACATTACTGTCCAATAATTCAACATCATAATACAGTTTGTGCTATAGGTTTTGCTGTATTCACTACAAACTATATTAAAATACCATCTCGAATACTTACTCCATGACAAGATCGAAATAGTATAATTATTCCAGTAAACGCCTAGGAGGCAACCCATAGAGAACCAGCACATAGTGCAGACACCAAAACAAACCAAGATAAATTCTGAACCATTACAAAGGCCAATGCGCATCGCATATTAAGACGGGAAAACAAAGAAAAACCAACACCTCTAGCCAACCATACGGATAAATCCTTTCAAATAGGACTATTAGATGCATAATTATTAATGTTTTGGAAAGGAACTATTGGGTGTGATGTACCCTTCTCCTCTAACGGCTTGTCGTGGTCACCTTGCTTGTTACTTACCTTGGAGGGGAAACACTTACGGGGTGAAATGAGTGCCTGAACCATTCTCATTTTAGTAGTGCCTCCAGTGGCTATAGCCGGACGGAATAGCCTCTTACGAGCCCCATTTTTTTTCCCCACCTCCTCAACAGTCCCCTCGGCCCCTCTCTTTCCCTCGTTCTGTACATCTTCATTAGCAACAGCATCAACACCCTCGACCCCTTGATCATCCTCCTGCATCTCCACTTCCGGCATCAATATACCCTCAGTTACCTCCTCCTCCATAACCCCAATCTCCATAGCAGAACCTGTTGTGTTATCCAATTCCATCTCTTTCTCTATTGGTACCTCTTGAGTATTGAGAAGCTCGGCTAGAAATAGTGAAGAAGGCACCTGTGGTACTATCAGTTCCTCATGTCCCTCTAACCTCTGTTCCTACCTTTGAATTTCTCCCTCCTCCTCAACTTCCCCTCCCCCTGCAATCTTGAAACTGCCTCCGTTTCTCACCTCTCGAGAGGATCTTCCTTTGTTATCCAAATAAAACCCTCTTGGCTCCCCTCTTCTGCTGTTTCTGTTCCTGCCTTCTTCTTCCTCCCTTTTGTTGTGTTCCCTATGCGTAACGGACCTTCTAGCCTCTCTTCCCACAACCCTTGTCCACTTTGTCTCAGTGTCCTCATACATTTTCCCTTTCCCCTTACCCTGATACTCTCTGGTCTCCCGGTCATTATTCAGATAACCCCCATTCCCCTGAATCACTACTCCTTTGTAACTCCTAGCCCTGTCCTCCTCTCTTCCTCCAGTAAACCGATCTCCCAGTACATTTCGAGTGTCCCTTTTCTTCTCAGGGGTCTTCTTCCTCGTAGGACACTTTGTATCTTCATGACAGAGACTGGAGCAGACCTGACAATATCCAAAAAGCTTTTCATATCGTAGAGATACTAAAGCTTCCTTCCCCTCATGAAACTCACCTCATGTGAAGTCCACAGTAGTTTCAAATATCAACTCCTTGAACCCATCAACCATTACATGTATCCTACCATAGTCCAGATCAACCTCCAATATTCTACCTATAGCCTCTCATATACTTTCAAAAGTAGGGACCACCCAGAATTCTAAAGGAACACCTAGCACCCGGATCCAAAAAGGTATTTCCGACAAGTAAGACTGGGCTTTCCTTGGTTGCCAACGAGCCAATGCAATCATCCAATAATCAAAATGAAATGGTTGAAGCTGCAGTACCGAGTCAATGTCTTCTTCAGTGTCAAAATTGAACTGAAATTTGCCCAGGCCCAAGTCTGCTCCTACCACTCGATCCTCCATCTTCCATATCTTAGGAAGCATCACAAGCAACGCCTTGATGTCCTGCTTCTCCGGATTCATACACCTTCCCACAAGAGTCTTCGAGTAACTCTTGATAAGAGCTGAATTATCTAAATGAGGCACTGATATCTTCAATCTCTTCCGAGTACCATCTCCATTCTTCCTGTCTCCCAACACACTTAATAAATGGCTCTGTGACATCGAACCCAAAGAACAAAGCAACCCTGTGAATCTCGAGTAGAAATGAAAGAGATACTTCGGAATGAAGTTGATAACAAAAATAAATACAGAAGCCCCTTTATAAAGAAAACAATGAGTCATCTTCCCATACCATATCTTCTCGATATAACTTCGAAATCTTCGGTAATTAAATCCTTGATGATCCCAAAGATACAACCTTTCTAAGAAATTTCCATAACTTCGAACGCAAATCCATTATTTCCAAATCATTGATGACCAAATTTCTTATGATTATTCCTCTCCTTTCCTTAATAATGCCATGATCTGCAATGACTGAATGAATAAGATTCGTACATGTGAGTAGTCTAGCTCGCGTATTGATGATGACTAATTCCCAGATCCATTCCGGAATTACATGACCTGTTTGCCATCTCTGAGATCCAAAACTTCCTTTTTATAAACCATCGTATCTCCGGATAATAGATACCCGATTTCGCAGATCTAGCCTTTGATCCCATCTCTCACCGCGATCCACCGTATAATGAACTTCATTCCCAATCGATGTTTCCCCTACGAAATCCTTGACCCATCGTTGAACCATCGAACTCTAAATCTCTCGTCGAATCGCCTTCGCCGTCGCCATCGTTTTTTCGAGTAATATGAAAAATTTAATCATTTATAAAATAAAAATAATTTAAATTTGTTTTTATTTTTGAATAATTTATATATTTTATTTATTAAGGATATAAACGATATTAACCACTCTAATTTTTAACGTGAGAGCTCCGTTGCGAAAAATCACATCGCAAATAATAATATATATGTTAATTATATATTTTCAAATAGATATAACATCAGTCACAAACAAAATAATTACCTTGTACGCGACTTAGTTAGGAGGATATATGTAAATCTACTTTAAAGTCAGGAAAAATTGCCAAATATGTCTCAAAACTTGATTTTGATTGCAAAAGTATATCCAAACTTGAATCATATGCAAAACTAACCTAAAAGCCTAGTGAAATTACAGTCAGCCCCTTGTGACCAAACAAAAAAACAGAACTCACTTTGACGAAAATAACCCAAGTAAGTATTCTGAGTCTTCTGAAGACGACTTACATGTAAGTCATCCAGACGACTTACTAGGTATCGTTGATCTTAAAAATAATTTATCAATTTTATAAAAAAAATTCTGATAAGTGAAAATTGAAATAATGTAATTATAAACAGTTGTAAGTGATATAAATTAATATATAATAAAATTGAATAGTTTTCAACATAGATGAGTGAAAATAGTGAGGCATGAAATTATTTAGTTTAGGGTTTGTCAACATATGTTGTAGTTTTTAATGTATTCTTAGGGTTAAATTTTGAAAAGCTTAATTTTTTTTTAAATTAAAATTTTACTTATATTTGTTTAATTATGTGCATAGTAAACACTTATGAAGTTTAATTTGATTTTATGAAGTGTTTAGCTAGTTAATTAAGTTTAGGGTTATATTTAGGGTCTAGACGACTTACATGTAAGTCGTCTAGGAAGTCTTCTATTTTAGTTTCCCGCTAAAAATATTTTAGTTTCCTGCTAAATTTATTTTAGTTTCCCACTAAATTTATTGAAGTCTTCTGGACGACTTACAAGTAAGTCGTCTAAGAAAAAGACTTCCTAGAAGACTTACTTGAAAGTCTTCTGAATCGAAAAATATTTAACCTAATTGGAATTTTTGTCTCCCTATATAAAGAAAAATTTACACATTCTCTCTCCTCCTCTCAAATGGCTGCAGCAAAAATGTATTGTTCCTCATTCTAAAACTCTCCAACCTCTCTCTAATCTCTTTGAACTTATAAACACCAAACTTTATATCAATTTATTATTTTTGTTCATGTATTTCTCACTAATCTATCTTGTTTTTGCAGGTGTTTCATCAAACGGTTCTCATTTTCCACTCATATAAAGGTAGATCTATTAATTTTAGATATGTATTTTTATGTGTTCTAAAGGTAAATCTATCTAATATTCCACTCATTTTCTCAGTTTTTAAGACATTTGAACATTTTTGGATATGCAGGTTTTTCAGATCTGGAAGACTTCCAAGAAATCTTCTAGACGACTTACAATTAAGTCGTCATGCAAGTCTTCTCGCTAGAAGTCTTATAACGGAGTCTTTTTCCATATCAAGTGGAGTCCAAGCTTGTCTTTGTATAGGAATGATCTATAATAGTTATGTTTGTGGTTTGTTTTGTGATTTGCATATGTACTCCTTTAGTTGTGATTTTTTTTTTTGTAAATTTGAAGAGATATTAATGAAAATTTTTGGTAAATATGTTCATTTCCACAATATTATTTTGCCAAAAATTACTTGACATAATTGAAGTTATTGATACAACTTCAATAGCAAAACACAATAACACAAATTTAGTACAACTAAGAGAGAAGAATTCTCAAGAAAACTTAGTCAAATTCACAAAAATAAAACATTACATAAATTAAAAGATAGAACACTTTCATTTGAAGTCTTCTAACCTTTTGTACTTAAAAACATCTAAGGTACATTGAATGCAATCTTTCTAAGGTACATTGAATGCATGTAACATACGCAACATCTGCAAAAATTCAAAATAAAATACATAGGTAAACATAGAGAAAATGAAAGTTTAGTAAACATTAACGCAGACGACTGATGGTTAAGTCGTCTGGAAGACATAGACGACTTACTAGTAAGTCGTCCAAACAGGTCTTTTTTGCAATTGACTTTAAAATGGGACAACTTACTTGTAAGTCGCCAGATTTGTTTGTTAAGAAAAAAATTCTAAACGACTTACCAGTAAGTCGTCCAGGATAAGCGGGTTAGTTTTGCATTTAACCGAGTTGTATCAGATATTTGACTTTTTCTGGATGATTTACTAGTAAGTCGTCTCTGGGAAATCAAAAATTTCAATACTATGTTAAGGCTAGATGACTTATATGTACGTCGTCTTAGGTTATTTTGCAATTCAAAAATAAAACTTAAATATTTAACTTTTTTCAGATGACTTAGTTGAAAGTTGTCTAGGTAGAAGATTTACTTGAAAGTCGTCCGAGATAAGCAAGGTTTGACCAGAATCTCAGAAAAAAAATCTGGACGACTTCGCTTATCTTGGACGACTTTCAAGTAGGTCGTCTAACTCGACGACTTACAAGTAAGTCGACTGGGAAAAGTTAAATATTTAAGTTTTATTTTTCAATTGCAAAAATAACATGAGAAGACTTACGGGTAAGTCATATAGCTTTAATAAAATATTTGAATTTTTGTTTTCCCAGAGACGACTTACTAGTAAGTCATCTAAGAAAAGTCAAATATCTGACATAATTTGGTCAAATGCAAAACTAACCCGTTTATCCTGGACGACTTACTGGTAAGTCGTATAGAATTTTTTTCTTAACAAACAAATCTGGACGACTTATAAGTAAGTCGTATGTTTGCTTAGAAGACTTACCAGTAAGTCTTCTATAGCCAGACGACTTACGGGTAAGTCTTCCACGCTAACAAATCTGAAAAAAATTCAATTTCATACCTTTAACTAGTGAGATGACTTCTTAAGCACACATAGACTTCTCCAACCACCCAGAACCTCAAACAAAAGTAACCCACGAAAAATAGTATGCTTGAATGGCTCTACTAAACATAAAAATTTTAGAATCAAAAGCTTGAGTTTTTTGGATGAATATGGAGACAAAGTTAAAGAGATGTTATTTTTAGTTCATAACAATTAAGAAAGAGATAGTGTCAATCAATTTTAGGTGCATTAAGAGCTTCAAATTGGTTGTTCATGGTGGTCGGGTATTGATGGCAATGGTAATCTTGTAAATACTGGAAGATGATGAGGTTGAGAGAGTAAAAGAGTCATTTTCAAAAAATAAAATAAAAAAATTAATGGCATTTTCGTAAATAATGTGAACATGTAACCCTTAAAGTAATACTACTATTAATTATTTTCCTTATCCGCTACATATCTGTAGCCGCAAACCCTTGCAGAAAGGAGCTTTTAATGTTTGAGTGGTAAAAAAGTTTACGTGGGGTTATTGGTTCTTGCATTTTAATGGATTTGAAAATCTAAACTAAATCAAGTGTTATTGGTTCTATGATTTTAAAATTCATATTAAAATCATGTGTTATTGGTTTTATGATTTATAAATTATAATTTAAATCAGGTGTTATTCAATCATCCAAATTTACTAATGGATTTGATTTCATAATGGATTTGCATGGATTACTTTGTTAAAAATACAAAAAGTCAAATCCGACGGAAAACCTCCGAATTTGTAAGTATAAATTAAAATTGTATGTTAGATTTAAAAATTAATATGTTTTACATTGATTCGTAAAAACTATATAGATACTCTAAAGTACATGAACCAATAACATTATCAACCTCTACCTTTAAAAAAAAACTGTGCTTATGGGTGGTAGCAAAATTAGACCCTTATAATGCATATTATAATGTAATAAGGCGGATCTGAGTGGGGATTATTGGTTTTTGTATTTTAATAGATTTGAAAATCTAAATTAAATCAAGTGTTATTGGTTATATAATTTTAAAATTCATATTGAAATCATGTGTTATTAGTTTCATGATTTATAAATTTTAATTTAAATCAGGTGTTATTCAATCATTCAGATTTACTAGTGGATTTGATTTCATAATAGATTTGAATGGATTTCTTTGTTAAAAATACAAAGATACAAATCCGAGGGAAAACCTCTGGGTTTGTAAATACTAACTAAAATTCAAGTGTTAGATTTGAAAATCAATATATTTTACATTGATTTGTAAATAATATATGGATTTTTAAATACACTAAAGTACATAAACCAATAACCCGCCAATGCATTAATGATTTAGGTTCTATTGATTTTTATACTACCATTTATACAATAATATTATAAATTACTTAATTACCTTAGCTGGAATTACGTTAAGCGTGAGTTGGACGGCCGGTTAACGCCTAGCGAGTTAATTAAGAATAAGGGATTAATCAGAGAGTACTCAGGTACTAGTTTGTAATTTTATTATATGTATATATGTATATATATATTAACATATACATAATAAAACAGAGAATCCACTGTTTACTAGTGGTTCAGTTCCTTGATCGTATGCTACGCAACCCGGCCTCACATCTTCTCAGTGCATAATCCTTATTTTAGCATTATTAATCTTGATGGACAAAAATCTAACATCAGTTAGAGAAGAAAAAAAGAGGTGAAATCCTACTCTATATATAATCATACATGCTAGATAAGTGGTAAGGTGTTAAGGCTTCCTATAAAGCCCAAAACATATCTTTATTGTTTAAAATTTGGATTTTTAATACTTAATTGGGCCAATTAATTAGTTTAATGAACAAATTAATCAGTTCTAATTTTTTGCTCGACTAGGGAAAAACCGCAGCCGATGGGGTTCGTAAAGCGATTAGTCGGGCGCCTAGACGACCATGCTCCCTAGTTTTAGAGCACGGTTTTAATTATAAAATAAATTAATAGTATTATTTATGATAAATATTTAAAATTGTTCAAAAAATCTTAATTTTATAATTACTTAAAATACAGAAATAAAATAATTTTATATTATAATTTTGAATTAGTAAGTAACTAATCATGAATTCAATGCATCAGAAAATAATAGTTTAATTTATATTTATTAGTGAATTATAAATTTTTATATCTTTTCTTGATAAGTTAAAACACAAATAAAAATAAAAACCTTGAACTTTTCGTTCATTTTTATTATTGAAGATAAACATTATTTTTTGTAACCAAAATAGAAGTGAAAAAACTTATATTATAATTGAAATCTAGTGGAATCACCGTGGCCTAGTGTTATTGTTTAAAAACTTCTACATTTAAGTCTTAGGTTCAAATACAAGACAACGCAATTTCTTGCAGATTATAAGATATATAACTTATCGAAGGTTCCATAGTACTTTAGGCAAAGCCGTTCATTGTGGTATATGCTGTGAAAAGCGTCTTCCATCGAAGATGTCGTGCATGCAGAACCGTCTATCGGTCAAAGTGTTTTGGTGAGAGTTTTATCGTGGAATCATTATCTGTGAAATTGTTATCAATATCGCATAAGTTGCAGGTATTGATCATTATATGTAATAGAATTAAAGATTACTAGGATAAGACATGCGACTTGCGCGAGATGAAGTTATTGTTTTCATTATTTTCGGATTATTAGACATTGATGAACATATATGCTTCTCAAACATTGCCTTCTAAAGAGGAAATCTCAGCTTCTTTTTATATGGATTAGACTGAAAGCCTTTTTAGCACAAAAAATATTTTCACGTTGTATCACATAGGTTTGATCTCACTCCACAAACACATATCCTTCTCTTAAATGCAAAACTCACGTGCATGCATTAGTCGATCAACATCTATCACCCTCAAACATTGGCTTCTATACTTGCGTACACATCAA
The DNA here is from genome assembly GCA_905132765.1 of Moricandia arvensis. Lineage (NCBI taxonomy): Eukaryota > Viridiplantae > Streptophyta > Magnoliopsida > Brassicales > Brassicaceae > Moricandia > Moricandia arvensis. Next base: position 16,796 of record CAJHQP010009696.1, read on the forward strand.
AACTTCATTATAATTTATGTGATTCGTAATCACAACCTCCATACTCATCAAAGTGTTGCTTAAAATTTCAGCTTCTTTTTATATGCATCAATTTGAAGGCCTTTTTCTGCACGAAAAATATTTTCACGTTGCATCACATAGGTTTTGAGCTCGCACAAACATATATGCCTACATGGCAACAACAACATTCACTACTTTGATCTCGCTCCACAAACGCTATAACACATATGTAGGGTCATCGTCAACAAGTTTGTCACATTCAACCTAGAACTAAGTTCATCCACATTGTTCTCTCCACACGCTTGCAGTGCTATCTCAATTTTGATGATACGTTCTTGTTTTGTCATGCCTTATCTTTCATTGTTACTGTTCGATACACACCTCTAGAATGAAGTCTTGTGAGTTATTCTCATATTCTCCTTTATCATACCAACATGTTTTGTCATGAATTACTTTCCATTGCTATAGTCCGATACATACATCCAGTTCCTTGTTCTTTGATATTATCATGTCTTGTGAAGTAACTCTATATGTCATTTGAAATAATATGAAAGTGGATACTAAGAACAACACGATTATGAAATTGAATGTCTCGAAAATATGAAAACTACACGATGGCAAAAATTTTCACAATTGCTAAAATTTTCACAATTGCTAAAATTTTCACAATTGCTTAAATTTTATATTTAATGTCAAATCGCTCTCCTTCCGACACGTCAACAAGAAAAAATTTAAAATGCTTTCGTACTGACACGTCATCTTTCTCTAAAATTATAGTGTGAACGCATTTATTGCAATGTTTCTCCTTTAATATATAAGGGATAGATGATGTAATTGTGTTAGTCAGAGTTAAAGAATAAGAATTGAATTCTAAGACCTTTATTCTCTCTCCTCTATTTATGTTCCTTCTCTAGAATCATTTACAAAAAGAAAGAGAAGAGATGAAAGATCTTTTTTATTTTTTTATTCTGATTTGTAGATTATACTCAGTTTCGACTTGTCCGATTAAACTATCGGTTAGCCGATTTATCAGCTTAGTTCGATTTTCTTGTGGTTTATAAATTCGCCCTCCCCCTTATGTTCTTCATTTCCCCTAATCCACCTTATTTGAAGGATCAATTTCTCTCTTTTCTTAGAAAAACTTAGTTCTTGATACAAAGTAAGAATCAAACTTCATATTATGTCTAAGATAGAGCATCTTCGAAGGTTAGGATTTAAGAGTTGGAAGACGTTCTGGAGATTAATGCATAAATTAGAAGAGTTGAAGTTTCTATATAGGCTCGCGTTCTGACAAGGTTTTGTTCTGTCTCTTTGAACCTCTTCTCTAATTTAACTCTGGAGATTGGAGATGAAATCCTTGTAGATTTGTGGAGATTGAAGGGGAGAAGAGCAAACAAGCAGTATCAAGCGCATATGAGGCGGAAATAATTAGTCATGCATGTTCAGCTACACGTTCTTCTCCAAATTCTCAAAGTGTCGAGGCCACAAAGATGCACACATGAAAATATCATTATCTTTTTGTTTGGGCTAAATATAATATTTCGGATTTGGAACTGCTGGTAGTGTTCAACCCATTAAACTTTAATACAAAAGAGGTGACAAAAGAAATTATATATTGGAATTCCATATAAGAAAAAAAATTAAAAGGAGACTAACGATATATACACATCAGACGAAGAGTACCATTCAAGGTTAGTTTTTCCTCTCTTCATTGGAAATCTCATGTTTCCTTTTTAAAATCTTCCCTCGTCTGAGTGGACTCTCTCTTCCGGCAATCACTGCCACAGTTTTTTCGCTTTTGTTGGTTGGAACTTTCCTTATTTTAGTTCACATAATTAAATATTCTCTCACTCTAGGGTTTTCCTTAAAACAGAGCTCATCATTACTTTGTTTTATTCTGTTTTTTTTTTCTCTTTGCCAAATCTTTCCTTTCTCTAATAGGTTCCCAAAAAAAAACTGAAGTAGAGTTTTGTGTTATTACAAGAAAATTTAGGTCAATCACGCTAGATCTCTTACCTCATAATTTTCAGTTACTCATCTTCCCTTCTACAGGGAAGCTCCCTAATTCTCTAATAATGGCTGACATGCTCCACAAGGCAATTCAAATGATGTCATTGGAAGAGGAGGAAACTCTCACACTTCCAGACAGCCCTAGATTCCGACTTTAGGACGAGAACAAAAACTAGCCTGCTTGAGCGTTCGCTGAATCCTGATTGTCAATCAATGGCGTGAATAATTGAGTGCATGCCAACAGCTTTGAGAGTGTATGGCAGGGTTCGTTGGATGTCTCTGTCTCGTGACCGATTTCAGTTCGTGTTCTAGGGCGAAGAAGATCTTCAAACGGTGTTGAATGATAGACCTTGGTTATACAACCATTGGGACATGGTCATTTAGTGATTGACAGAAAATCCTCATGAACATTTTCTCCAATCCATGAAGTTGTGGATTCTTATCCATCACATACTAGTGAACCTTTTCACAATAGACATGATTCATAGACTGGCCTCAGAGGTAGGGAAGGTGGTGGAGATAGCGTATGATCCCAAGGTCTCTCACACCAAGACTACATTCGAGCAAAAATTATTTTTAGTTTCGACAACCCAGCGAAGGCTTCTCGGAAACTTACAGTTTCAAAAGATGTGATAGTAACAATTGAATTTGAATATGAGAATATTCATAAACGATGCTTTCACTGCCTCCGTCTCACACATGAAAAAATTGGATGTCCTCTGTTGAGGAAAGGTACTTTTAAAGGTAAGTCTGTGATATAAGATCCTCATCGCTTGAGTGTGGTTCATGTGGCAACAAAATCACTTGATGGGCCTCCGGGTTTTCCTTTGTTATTCTCAAAACTGTCTAAAGAGGATATGAACATGGAAATGTTAGATATCTCTCATGCTGATGAGACAGAAAGAAGTGCTAAGATTCAGCGTGTTCAACAAGGTATTGAAGAGAATACATCAAAGTCTTTGATCCATTAAACCAAGGTCACCAAGGAACTGGATAAAGGAAAGGATCATGTTTTCTCTTAACGGGATCCAACAGCTAACAAGTTACCCAACTCAGAAACTCACCAGAGATCTAAAACTAGACTAACCATTTGTGATAAGGAGGAAGGAGATACAGATTTCTCAGCTTCTCAATTTTCAGCATGCTTTGAACATGTTCTTCTAACGGGTTTTCGATTTGGCCCTTCTTCGGAAAGGAAAGTCTTCGGGACTAAGGGAATGAACAAGGCTTCTAGGAGACGTTCTTCTTCTTGGAAAAGGAAATCTTTTGCCAATTTCAACGCGTCATTCATCAACACGGCTCCGATAACCTCATCCAAAGCCGGCAGTCCCAAAAGAAAACCATATCCTCTGTTTCTTCCAGAAAACAACTCCTCCAAAGTCTCAAACTCTATGGTAGCTTCCGTATTGAAGACACTGCCTCCCCAGTGAGAATTTTCAGCTGGAATTATCAAGGTGCTAGTATTATTGAGACAATTCTTCAACTTCGGGTTTTCGTATGAAATAATACTGGATTTCATGTTCTTGATGGAAAAAAAAAAACAAAAGTTTGATTACATGTTGGGTTTGAGGAAGAGTATGGGCTATGATCATTTGATTACACTGTATCCTTTGGGGCTCAGTGGTGGTTTAACAGTAATGTGGAAAGATAGTTATCAAGTGGATGTTATCTCTACTGATAAGAGATTAATAGACTTGAAGGTACATGTGGTTCTTCATCCTTCTTCTTGACATGCATTTATGGAGATCCAGTGCAGGCTAAACTCGTGAGGTGTGAGATTGTCTAGTGTCTATGGGACTGAATATAGATGAGGCGTGTATACTATATGGTGATTTTGATGAGTTGTTATTGAATGATGAAAAAGTGGTGGAACTATTCGCAGTGATTCCAGTTTCTGGGACTTCATGAACATGGTTCATAATTGCAAGCTTAGAGATATCAGACATACTTGTAAATATTCTCTCATGGGGTGGATGGCGTGAGAAAGTTTGGGTTCAATGCCATTTGGATAGGATTTTTTGGTAACAATGAATGGATCTCTTTGTTTCCTAAGTCTAGTATGGAGTATCTTAAACTCTAGGCTTCGAATCACAGATCAATCAGAATTAGCTTCGCCTTGGAAAAAAGACTTTAGGAAATGCCATTTGTTTTTTGACAAAAGAATGTTGTCAATGGAATGTTTTGAAGATCTTGTGATAATGAGCTGGGAAGGAAAGTCTGAAGATTGCAATTGTACGATGGATTGTATTGGTTGTTGTCGCAGGAGATCATGAACTGGAAGATACATTCAGACCCAAACTCGTGACAAAATTTTCAGGCTGAAAATTTCCTCAAAAATAGAGGTCTCCAATGTCATTCTATCATACGACAAGATGAAAAAAATCAAACAAGAGCTAGCTGAAGCTCTTAGAGATGAGGAACTTGTTTGGAGGCATAAATGCAGAGAACAGTTGATGTGGGCTGTGATCGTAACACCAAGTATTTCCAAAATTGTGTGAAAGGTAGACATATGCAGAGTAGAATCTTTATGTGGTTGGATAAGACATGACAAAAACACTTATCTGAAGGTGATAAAGGAAACATAGTAGTGGAATTCTTTCGAGATCTCTTCATGAGC
>CAJHQP010009697.1:0-21416 GCA_905132765.1 Moricandia arvensis
TCCTTTCCAGAAAACCGATGGATTCCTTTGACACTTTGACTGGTGATGGTCTGACTTGAAGTTTCCCTTGTGCACATGGGGTGCAAGTATGGTTCTTAGGGATAACTCGTCTACCTTTAAGGTTATGACCCATTTGAGTTTATAATGAGTCTACGCATCATACCCGTTCCAGGGTGCCCTAGGCGGTCGTGCCACAGATTGAAATTATCTTTGAATTCTTTGCTTATTATAGCATTAGCTTCGACCGCACTGATCTTGGCATAGTAAAGACCAGTGGCCATAGCTGGTATCGTTTCCAAGACCTTCTTATGGTCATGTCGAGTTCGTATATATTCAAGAACTCTTTGGCTCCTTCTCCAATTGTCTCAATGTGTAATCCATTCTGCGAATGTCTTGAAGCTTAAAAGACTTCACATTGAATCGGGAGAGTATAGTGCTTCATCTATTTCTAGATGTGTTCCATTTGGTAACAGAACGTAAGCTGGTCGTAGACTTTGATAAGTGATGATACCCCAGCTATTGTGTTTACATTGGCATCTTTCAACGTTAGATCAACGAAGAATGCCCTTATCCTTCAGGATAGTGTGGCTTGATCCACAGTCAACCACAAGTGTATCCATACTTCCTTTCATTCTAGACAATTTGAAATATAGTCTAAATCATTCATATATTAAAATGAAAGGAGTAACAAAGTATCATAGAATAAAAAAAAAACTATTAAAAAACATAAAGGTCCTAAACACCAAAACATCACTTGGTTATTACTTCAACATGTCTGAAGTTTCATGATCCATAGGATCGTCTTTGTTGTGATCAGTCTCGTGATCTGTAGGATCATATATGCCGTGATCAAAGTCACCCTCATCATCCTGATACATCATATGAGCTTCTGGGTTCTTGCCTTTTAGACTCGCTAGATAGAGGTCAACTAGATGCTTAGGGGTTCGGCAATTCTTTGCCCAATGGTTGGACATCCCGCATCGGTGGCAAGGTGAGGTCCTAGGATTCTGAATCCTTGATGATATCCCAGTGCCTTTGCCTTTTCCACGTCCATGATTGGACTGGTTGGGACGATCATAAGGCGTAGAACGCCCTTTGTTATGGTTACCATGTCTACGTCCTCGCGTTTGACTTCCGCGCCGCGTCCTCGACCATATGAGGAACTGCGACCCTTTCGGTATTAATGGACATGGTTAGCCTCTGTATCGTCCTTAGGCTGGGCATGATGTGCCTCTGGGATAGGCTTAGTACCTGGGGGTCTAAGCTCACTGTTCTTCAGGAGCAGCTCACTGTTTTGTTCAGCAAGCAACAAATAGTGAATGAGTTCACTATAGGTTTTGAAACCCTTTTGTCTATACAGTTGCTAGAGCAACAGGTTGCTTGGAGACATTGTCTGGAATGTCTTTTCAAGGAGCTGCGTATCAGTTACAATCTCGCCACATAGCCTCAGTTGTGAGACTATTCTGAACAAGGCTGAGTTGTACTCGTTCACGGACTTAAAGTCCTGAATCCTGAGGTGTATCCACTCATAGGTGGCCGCTGGATGAACCAGGGTCCTTTGATGATCATATCTCATCTTGAATTCTTTCCATAGCTCATATGGATCATTCACTGTGAGGTACTGAGCTTTCAAGCTTTCCTCTATGTGATGTCGGATGTGCATCAGGGCTTTTGAGTTCTCTCTGTTGCTGGCATCGTTATCTTCAACGATGCAATGCTCTAGGCCTTTGGCTCCGAGAGATATCTCAATGTCTAATGCCCATTGCAGGTAATTGTCACCTTTGACATTGAGGGGTGCAAAGTCCAAGTTTGTGATGTTTGGCATCTGAAAATAAGATTCAGATTTGTTTAGGCCTTATCATACCACATCTCTTGTCCATTTAAAAATCGTAATGAAAATCATTTTAAAACTTGTTTGGACAAGCACCCGGTCTGGCAGTACGTCTTGGTACGCTTCATCGACCCATATGGTTCGTGGTCTATCCGTTGATACGGATCATCGACCATCCGCGATCTAGACGTACATGGTACGCATCATTGATCGTTTCGGATCCGAGTCTAGCCGTACCTGAGGGTAGGCATCATCGACCCAAATGGACCTTGGTCTATCCGCATGGTGCGGGTGATCGACCTTCTGTGGTCGTGGTATGACCGCGGTTCGTGGTTCGTACGGATCACTGCGGTTGTACCGTATGGTACGTGACGGGTCGTATCGCATGGTAACGTGACGGGTCTTATTGCATGGTACGTACCGTTCGTCATCGTCCGCGTTCGTGGTCCGTTCATACCGCATGGTATGTACCATCCGCGGGTCATGTATTAATCGCGGGTCGTGGTTCGTATGGGTCACCGCGGGTTCGTACCTTATGGTACGTGACTGGCCGTGCCGTCTATTCATCCGCGTTCGTGACCCGTTCGTACTACACGGTACGTACCACCCGACCATTCGCGGTTCACGGTCTAGCATCCTCGACCATGGGTCTAGCATCATTGACCAGTGTGTCTAACATCATCGACCAATAGGTTTTAGTATCATCGACCAAAGTATAAAAACAAACTTTCCTTAACTATTCTAGGGGTTTAAGATTTAGATCTAGAAATTTTAGAAATTTGGAAAGTTTCCTTTTAGATGAATTTCCTTTTTAGGAAAGTTTCCTCTTCAGGTAAGTTTCCTTTTAGGAAAGTTTTCTTTTTAGGTAAGTTTTGTTTTAGGTAAGTTTAGGTGTTTTAGGTAAGTTTCCATTTTAGGAAAGTTTCCTTTTCTGGGAAGTTTCTATTTTGGGTAAGTTTCCATTTTAGGTAAGTTCGGGTAAGTTTAGGTAAGTTTCTAATTTAGGAAAGTTTTCCTTTTCTGATTAGGTTTTCCTTTTATAATTAGGTTTCCTAAATCGGATTGATTTAGGTTTTCTTTTTGGATTAGGGTTTTCCTTTTAGGTTAGGTTTTCCTAAATCGGATTGATTTAGGTTTTCCTTTTTTAGATTAGGGTTTTGGTATTTTCGATTTTCTAGCAGCCTATCAATGAATCTAGCAACCTAATGGTTCTTATCAATGGCGAAAATCAAAAACCAAACCGAAGCAACCTTAACAACAATTCTAAACAAAATCGATTAACCTCAAGATGGATTGGATGACATACCTTAATCCTTGATCGATTTTCTCCTTGGGTTTCCTCTTGGGAACCTTAAACAATCAACCAAAGACAAGATACAAAAGATTAGTTCTTAGATCTATATGAAAACAATCGATCAAATCTAAGAGAGAGAGAGGTTCGCCGATTAGGGTTCCGGGCAGGTGCTGAGGTGTGCCGGCTTGTTGAGCTTCAATCTAGGACTCGAGATGGTTGGGCTTCGAGCAGGATCATGCTGATAACGTGTTGTGAATCTCGTGTCTTCTAGAGGTTAGTCTCGATAGGAACTAGGTTAGAGAGAGAGAGAGAGAGTAGACGGCTAGGTATAGATAGTGTCTAAAGAATTGTTCTTATTGCTTTCTTGTGTATCAAATAAGTACAAAGGGGATACATATATATACAAGTACATGGCCGACTTGCTCACACCTTATAGGCGATGTGGGACAAGTTAACAAAGCCTAAATGTCGGCTGGAATAAAGGATAACTGGGCTGGCCCATCTGTGATGCATATGGGACGATTTGGCCTATGTGTAGTCCAAGTAGATAAGCCCACTTATGTGCATTTCAAACTGTTTTGTTCATAACAAAAAGGAAACTATCTCTCTTTTTTATATCGACAACTTTGATGAAGATATCATGTCGTGCCGATAAGATAATATCGTTGGAGATGAGATTTTTTGAAGTAGGTGATCACGAGCTGACCGTAAAGAGAGACCGAGCTGGTTATGGTCCATCGTATGTTCCTCTGTTTTCCATTTTTTACTTCTTGGAGCTTAAAAAGAGCTTGAAGCTATTGATGAAATACATAGTAGCAGATAAAGCCTTGTCTCATATTTATTGTCCTTGGTGAGAAGCTTGAATCGGGAAGTTCAACTACAAGACAAGACCGGAGCTGTCCAGCTCGGGCTCCTTGATGTATAGCCCAGCATGTGCCTGAACTCGTCGTGGCGTTGGAGAAGCGCAAATTCAGGTTGTTTGATGAGTTCATCGTCTATGCGAACGAGATGCCGAGATCAAATCGAATGCCGATATGTCATCCTTGAGAACGAGACGCCGAGAGCAAGTCTTGAGCTTTGACGAGAACAATCCAAGCCTCAGCTGTTGAGAACTAGATGCCGAGAAAGTGGCTGACGAGATAGATTTCGTCGCCGAGATCAGGTCTTGAGCTTTGTCGAGAACAACTCCATGTAAACTTAGCTTCTCATGATGAAGACATGATGACATTCCAACCAAGATCAATGCGATGGGATAAAGAGGAGCCTTTGGACAGGTGCTCATGAGCTCAAAGAGCTTCTGAGAAGTCTTGTGAAAGAAGCGACTACAACGAGTAGCGAGCAGCTAAGAACAAACTTGTCTGAGTTGTTTCTGAGGAAACAGAACTGATAATAGCATAAAGGGAGCTCTGCAATCTATCATGATCCAAAGAGAATCTTGTTTCTGTCCAATCTTGTTATGGTGATTCCATAAAGAAGAGACAAATCTTGTTCAACACCTTGAGTTTGAATTCAAGACCCCTCTTTGTTTCTTCTCTCCTTAGGCTACGTGCTTTTACAAAAGGAACAGATGACAGAGACGGCAAGCTCTTGATGAGGAGATTACAAGATTTGTTGGGTCCAGTTTGGGCTTCTCTCCTCGAAATTTATCGTTATCTTTGAGCCAGATCGAGCTCTTGCCGAAAGCTTGAAACTTTGGTCGGTCTTTCATAAGAAAGCTTCTTCCTTTATCTAAAAATCATTGTGGTCTCCATTCTCCGAAGATGGGTAACAACGGAAATGGCAGAAACTAGATTGGCCCCTTACTCCAGTACCTGATCAGCCCAAGAACCAACCCACAACAGCCTCTATTTCCCTTGCCGAAGAAAGACGACATCACTGCTTCGATGCCCATGTTACCAACATAGTTGAAAACATGTTGATCTTTTTTTTGAAGACACTTTTCCAGATTTTTTACCTGGCCAGCCAATTGTTTAATCCTAAAATGATGTGTACTGGAATTAGACATTATTTTTATGATAGGTTTAGGAAATATTTTCATATTGAAGATCAAATTGGATTAGGAACATTAAAGAGATAATATTTTATAATCTTTATAGATTTCATTACAAAATGATTTTCTTTGTCAATGTAAAGTGAAACCAAAAAAAAAAAAATGTTTTTTTCTTAAGGAGAAATGCCTTCTTAATGATCTCTCATTTTAAATGGGCTAAGTTTATTATCTAATGGGCCTTGTTGACGGGTCAAAACCCATCTCCAACAAGAGCAGTTCATTTGTCATGTTGTTTAGGGATTTAATTTCATGACTGAATGCGTCAATTATGGAAATAAATCATAGCAATTTAAAATGAGTATAGTCAAACTCTCCCTACCTTGGATCCTGCTTGGAGATTATAATATTATACTGGTTTCGCCAAAACACTCTCGTTCCCTAGATAATTTGGGTGATCAAACGGGCATGTCTTAGTATTAGGAGCTAGTAATTGATTGCAATTTGCTTGATCTTGCCTATGTAAGCTCAGTTTTTACTTGGTGGACCAAAAAGGGAGTTGATCCTATCAGTATGAAGTTGGATCATGCTCTGATAAATGGGCATGAGCTATGTCTTTTCCACAATATTTTCTAGTTTTGGTCTTGGTAGTGTCTCAGATCATGCTCGTATTATAGTTAGAATACATCAGAAACAAGACGGGAATCGGAAATCCTTTTAGGTTTTAACTATCTTCCTGATCACAATTATTTACTGTCACTACAAGAAAACGTGGGCATAACGACCACAGATTTAGAAGTTATGTGGTAGTAAATGTCCTCTTACGACCACATAACAACGAAAAGCATTTAGTCGTTATTAGCCCGTCGTAATTCACTTTTGGTCGTAAAGTGGACTTAAATATTACGACTAAATAATTTGGTCGTAACACGGATGTAAAAAACGTAGTCGTACACTAGAGGTTGATTTGACGTAAAGTTACGTCCACAGAGTTAGACGTAAATTGGTCGTAAATGGTGGTCGTAAAGTAGAAGTCAAATCCAAAGTAAAACAGTATTTAAATGGAGGTAAATTGTACAACCACATCACCTCTACCCTTGAACCATAGACACAACTTGGTCGTAAATTGTACGACTAGATAACTTCTGGTTGATTTATTTTGTACGACCACTTAACCTCTAGAAATAAAATAAAATTCAGAAATTTAAAATTCACAAATTTAAAATTTTTAATTTACGAAATTTAATATTTAATTAAAAATCCTTCAGTTTCGAAAATATATAAACTTAACTTAATATATCCAAAACATAATAAAAATATATATTCAAATTACATAAGAAAACAAATTAATTAATTATTAAGATTAATGTCTGCGAAAAACTGGGAGGTATGTTCATCGGCACCTCGCTCTGCATTTGCTCGTTCTTCTGGAGTTAGGTCGGGATAGATCGTTGAACGTCGAGGTCTCCACATTTCCGCAAGGGCTGGGTTTGTTTCCGCCATAACATCACACATCTCCGCCATGGCCCTAATGTGGTTCCTGTTGGCCTCGTTGTCCGTCCGGAGGGTCGAAATGACTTGGTTGGCGGTTGTCAAATCGGTTCGGAGCTGCTGAGATTCTTGTTGCTGTCTTGTAGCGTATTCAGCTCTAGCCCTCGGGACATCGTTCACCGTACCGATCCCGATCATCCGTCCCCTCTTCTTCGGGATAACCTTCCATTTAAAATATTTTAAATTAATTAAATGAATTAGTATATACATAATTAACTATAAAATCGAATAATAATTAATTACCTTCTCAAAAATTTTGTCTTGTTCAACAATGGATAACTGAACGGGTTCCCCTTGTTCCACCGTCAACTGGGTCTGGACCTCCTGAATCTGCTCCTCAACATCGTTGTAGATCTTCTCTGCTCGGGGATCTACAAACGTCCCGTCAGAACGCTGATGGGTCAACTTGTAAAGTCGGGCAAGAGACGGTGGTGCTCCTTCCACCGCAGCCTACAGAACAACATAATTAAATATATTAACCTAATTAATAATTATATCAATAAACAATTTAATTATTAAAAAGCTAAAAACAAATTAAAATTTTTTTAAAAAAATATTTAAAATTTTAGCTAGTACTTACAATTTGTAGAGCTTTCCCTGCATGAGAAGTCTGTCCAGAAGTGTGGGGCACAACGACCAAATTACCCTCAGCATCACGCGCCATTCGGTTGTTGGAGCAACGGGCCGAAGTTTTAACTGACTTCGGCATACTCCAATAAGCCGTCAAGCCATTCCAAACGTAATCGCTGATGTAGGTCGGTTTACATTTGCTGACCTCGGGATCAAACCTCCACTTATCCTTCCAATCGCCGACAATATTCTTAAGGCGTTCTTGCGCCTTCTCGTAAAACCCTTCCTTCACGGTCTCGTTGACTGCAATAGACCAGTTCCATTTTTGCTGCAAAAAATAATGAATATAATTAAATGAAATAATTAAATATTTAAATGAAATTAAAAATTGAAATAAATTAATTTAAGTAAGAAAGAAAATAACTTACCGCAAAACATTTGAACCAAGTCCTCCGAACGTGGTCCGGTGTAAGGGACCAGTTCGGATGAGGCTCCCGGAAGTTTGACCTTATGATGTTTGCGACGCTCCGTCCCAAGCGATTATCTGTTGGAAACCTATATAAAAAAATTGAAAATTCATGATTAATGTTAGATGAAAATATATACAATTAAAATTTCATATATATGGAAAAAATCATAATTAAAATTACCAGAGCGTGTTTGGTGGTCGATCTGGATCGATGATAGGTAAACCTTCTCGGCCCGGCATTTGGAGAAGATCTTCCACTGTGTATCTAGCGTAGGGAGCATCCGGTGGCACAAGCAAATCCGGATGGACACCCGGAGGAGGAGGCGGAGCAGCTTCATGGACTGGAGGATGTTGCTGCTGATGTTGTTGCTGCTGCTGCTGATGATGATGATCATCATGATGCTGCTGCTGATGATCATGAAGCTGATGCAGATGATGATCATGATACTGCTGATGATCATCCTGCTGCGGATAGTAGGGAGGCACGACGTCAAACTCATCAAGAGGCTGCTGCGGTGGCACAAACGGAGGAGGAGGCACATAAGATGGTTGAGTGCCTTGGGCCGCGGTCTCAGGGACGACAAACTCTCGGGCTGTGCCAGAGGTAGTAGCTGATGGATCCGACGACGACGAACCGAGAAATGTTTCGCCGTAAGAAACAGTTTGGCTTCGTCTCGCTGCGTGATTTCTTAATCTCTTTCTCCCGGCCATATCTACATATACAAATAAAAATTATGATTAGAAACATAATCATGTGCTAATTATCTAATATAAATAATCTAATAATGTGTTAAACCATTTCCAAACCATATAAATTATCTAATATAAATAATCTAATTATGATTAGAAACATAATCATGTGCTAATATATTATCTAATATAAATTAATTCCAAAATAATTTTAAAAGTAATTAAATACTAATTATCTAATATTAATAATCTAATCATGTGCTAAACCATTTTCATACCTAATCTAATTACCACCTAAACTAACCACCTAAACTAACCACCTAAACTAAAAACTAAAACTAAAACGAAAAAAAAAATACCTGAAGAGAGGGAAAGTGGTGGCTAGTGAGAGAGTATAGTGAACAACCAAGTGAGCTCTGCTCAACGAGTTTATATAGGGATTTACCTTTGGTCGTAATGTGGTCGTAAACTACTTCCATATTACGACCAAAATGAATTTACCACCAATTAGGGACCACCTTTTACGACTAATCAGCATCCACTAGTGACGACATTACGACCAATTAGATTCTATATATATTTACGACCACTTAGAGTCCAACATTTACTTTAACTTAACGACCAATAAGAATCAACAGAGGTTTACGACCACTTCGGGACCAAAGTTTTACTTCTACTTTACGACAAAAGAAGGTCAAATTCAAACATTACATCCCATTTACCACCAAAAAAAAAGTCATGAAAAAAAATATTCCTAAGAAAATGTATAAATACCTTAGGCAAATGTTCCAGATAGAAATATTTCAAATCTACTGGAAGCATTTGTCTAAGATATTTTTACAAATTTCTTAGGCAAAAACTAAACTATATGTTATTTAAAAAGAATTTTGTGTTTTGATGTTTAAAGAAATAGATGTTTTAATTTGTTTGTGTTTTGCATTTCCAATTTCGAATGGGACTTGGTATTTATAGGGAAATTTAACGACCAAAAAGGGACTACTAGTCATATACGACCAGGGAAGGACCAACTGTTACGACCAGCCTGGGACCACCAGTGTTTTACGACCAAAAAGGGACCACATGTGGTTTTACGACCAAAAAGGGACCACTAATCATTTACGACCAGACAGGGACCAACTTTTACTACCAGCCTGGGACCACCAGTGTTTTACAAGGGACCAATGTCTTTTTACGACCAAAAGGGACCACATGTGGTTTTACGACCAAAAGGGACCACATGTCTTTTACGACCAAAAAGGGACCACATGTCTTTTACGACCAAAAAGAGACTACAGTTGTCTATACCCCAAACCCCAAACCCCAAACCCCAAACCCCAAACTTCAACCTTAAACTTCATAAGTATATATCAGAAATTAAATTCTTAATTAATATTAAAAAATACTGAAACTCTAAAAGTATTAATTATACAAAACTTCAAAAACATTAATACAATACAAAATACATATATATATATATATATGTTATTACTCGTCATCATCTTCTGAACCATCATCTATTTCATCATTTTCTTCAAATTCATCTTCATTGCCTTCATCCGCTAAATCATCTGGAAGATCTTCATATCCTAGGTTCTGAGGATCAACAAGTAAAATTTCATCAACAGGTTGTTCAGGCACTGCCACTTCGTTAGCGGCATCTCCTTGCAAAGGCGGTTGTTCATCGTCACTCACTACACGACCCCGAGGTGTAACTTTAATAGCGGCTAACCAGGATATTCCAGATTGTCTAATCCGCGGATATGGAATAAAACAAACTTGGTCTGCTTGAGCTGCCAAGATGTAGGGCTCAAATTTGTTGTACCTCCGTCTTGAATTGATATCCACAACTCCAAATTTGTTATACCGAATACCCCTATTAACCGTCGGGTCGAACCAATCACATTTGAAGAGGACACATTTCATCTTCACTAATCCAGGGAATTCCACCTCGATGATCTCTTGCAAAATTCCGTAGAAATCTGTTTCGCCTTTTACACATACTCCATAGTTCACCGTTGCTCGACGACTTCCATACTCGTAAGTGTGAAAAGTGTAACCTCGTGTGAAATACATAGGTGCTGTGGTCACCTTAGCAATTGGACCTTGTATCAATTCATGAACCCACGCACTATAGTATGGATCATCATACTTAACCTGTACATGTATAAGTGGTTTAATTCATAGTTAAAATAACATTATATATATATATTAATTATATATATATTGGTTTACCTGTGTTTTTAACCACTGCACAAAGTGTTGATCTTTCCTTTTGTTGAGATCATTAATTGATATTCCTGGTAAAGCTTCTTCAACTTGTGCAACGAAATCGCTGTTTTAACAAAGGATAGATCATCAAATATTAATTAAATATCATATCAAACATGTAATTTTATAACTTATATAATTAATTACCTTTCAAATTCTTGCATCTCCTCGCAATTAAGAAGTATATATGTGTGGGCACTGTGAGCATCTTCTGTACTTGACCACCAAACTTCTTTTAGTTTTCCACCTAGACGTCCAATCTGACAGAATATGTCAGGAACATCCTTTTCAATATAAGTCGGAATAACACCACCATCGTCATATCTACTCGGAGCCCGTTTTCGTGTACGGACTTTTGAGCCAAAGTAGTACGAAGTAAAGTGAGATGTTTCCTCATTCAAGCTCCCAGCAACTATTGAACCTTCCACCCTAGCATGATTTTTTGCTTTCCCTTTTAAATATTTCATGGATCGCTCGTAGGGATACATCCATCCGTTATGTACCGGTCCACGTAGCAATGCCTCGTGTGGGAGATGGAGAACTAGATGTTCCATGACGTCAAAAAAGGATGGCGGAAAAATTTTCTGAAGATTACACATCAAGATCGGGATATTATCATCAAGTTGACTGATGATATCTTCAGTTAATGTACGTGAGCTGAGATCCCTGAAAAAAGCTCCAATACCTGTTAATCCAATTGCATATTAATAAGCTATAATACTCCGACATGCAAATATGTTATATATTTAAACGAAAAGTTACCTGCAAGTGCTTCGTGAACATTGTTTGGAAGCAACTCCGCAAAGGCAAATGGTAGAAGTCGTTGCATAAATACATGACAGTCATGACTCTTCATCCCAGAAAACTTTTGTCCCTGCTCAACACATCTAGATAGATTTGACACGTATCCATCGGAAAACTTCACATCTGATGCCACCCACTTGAACAACGCCGCCTTCGCTTCTGCTGACAATCTGAAAATAGGAACTGGAATTTTCCCATCGCTTTTAATATGCAGCTCACTCCTACAACATAACCCAGGCAAATCCAACCTCGAGTTCTTGTTATCTTTTGTCTTCCCGGGTACATTCAGTAATGTATTTATGATGTTCTCAAAGAAGTTCTTCTCTATATGCATCACATCTAGATTGTGTCGCAACAGTAAATCCTTCCAGTATGGAAGTTCCCAGAATATACTCTTTTTGTGCCAGTTATGCTGTGTACCGTAACCATCAGCCATATTTGCAGGAGTATGCCAATTACCTCCTCTCTTGACTGTTTCTTGTGCACCATAGTAATCGATATCTTTCTCAATTTCCTCTCCAGATAAATAAGGAGGTGCGGTGTCCCGTACAACCACTTTTGCCTTGAATAACGTTCTGTTTCGTCGATACGGATGGCTAAGAGGGAGAAATTTCCGATTTTCATCAAACCAAGAAGTCTTTCTACCATGCTTCAGTTGAAATGCGCTAGTGCTTCCCATACAATAAGGACATGCTAGTCTCCCATGCGTAGTCCAACCTGATAGCATCCCATATGCTGGAAAGTCACTGATAGTCCACAGAAGAACGGCTCGCATTGTAAAGTTGGTTCTCGTTGAACAATCATATGTTTCCACCCCTGTTGACCACAATTCTTTCAATTCTTCTATCAGAGGTTGTAAGAAAACATCGAGGGACCGCTTTGGATGCTTAGGCCCAGGTATCAATATACTCATGAAAAGGAATTCTCTTTGCATACACATCTCTGGTGGAAGGTTGTATGGTGTCAAGATGACTGGCCAAAGTGAGTATTGCCTTCCAGACATTCCAAAAGGACTAAATCCATCTGTGCATAATCCAAGATAAACATTGCGGATGTTGCTTGCAAAATCCTTGTGCACAGAATTCAAGTGTTTCCATGCTTTTGCATCTGAGGGATGATTGATCTCGCCATCCTTCTGAGTATGTTCTGCATGCCATCTCATCGCTGCCGCAGTCTTTTCAGATTGATATAGTCTCTTCAGCCTATCCGTAATAGGTAAGTACCACATCCGCTGGTACGGTACCCTAGTTCGTCCACGTCCTTGTGGTTTATATCGTGGCTTCTTACAAAATCGACACTCCAACAACTCTGCATCTTTCCTCCAGAAGATCATACAGTTGTCTATACAGACATCTATCATCTCTGAAGGTAAACCAAGACTATGAACCAGTTTTTGAATCTCATAATAAGATTCAGCACTCACATTATCTTCAGGCAAATACTCTTTAAACAACTCCGCCCATGCATCCATACAAACTTCAGGTAAGTTATAATCAGTTTTGATATTCATCATCCTAGCTGCCAATGATAACTTAGAAAGACCATCTCTACAACCTTCATAAATTGGCTGATTAGCAGCGGCTAACATGTCATAAAATCTTTTGGCTTCCAAGTTAGGTCCTTCTACATTTTCTACTCCCACCTCTACATTTTCTACTTCTGCAGCAATTACTGGATTTGTTTCACGAAATGCATCAGTAACCATTTCATGCATCCTATCATGATGATCTACCACCTGATCCTCCGAAGGTAAATGTTGTGATCTATTACGAATATTTTCAAACTGATTACTACTACTAGCTTCATTCATACTATCACCTTCTCCATGATGAAACCAAATGTAGTAATGTGGAGTAAATCCTCTATTAACTATATGCTTCCAAACCGTTTCACTAAGAGCGAATTTTGTATTCTTGCATTTAACACATGGACAAAACATTTTACCCGTTTCCTTCGTGAGAGACGTGTTTCCGGCCTGGTACATGAATATTTCTGCCCCGTTGAGGAATTCCGATGTCACTCTTCCCTCAGAATCTTTATGTGTATACATCCAACTTCGAAGCTCATAAATATCTCGAGACATTTTTTACTCTATATATCTTGTTTCCTTTATTTTTGGAAAATCTTGTTTAATTTTTTTTCTGTGTAACTAAAAAATGTAAGATGAGATTGTATTTATAGGCAAATTTCGAAAATGGTAGGTGGGGAATGTTACCACAAATTTACGACCAAAAATATGTTACTTCGAATAAACTACCATGTGCATGTAATTTGGTCGTTAATTCGAAGCTACAAATTTGGTCGTAACTCCGTAGTCAACTAACTTCTACTTTACGACCACTATTTCTTTTGGTCGTAAATTAGAGGTTAATTTACTTTGGATTTACGACCAACGTCTGTGGTCCCACTTTTACTTCGGTTTTACGACCAATATCTCTTTGGTTGTTAACTGGTCGTAATACCGACGGAAAATTACGACCACCATTTTGTGGTCGTAACAGTTGGTCGTTAAGCAAGCGTTTTCTTGTAGTGTGTCCATATCCCACCACAAATGGACTGAGACAGGTCTTATATATCACTCTCGATATGCACTTCATTGTTTCATCAGAAGCTTAGTCTTTGAAGTTTGATTTACGAGAATTAAACAGGAAACACTATAAGGACCTCTCAACGCGCACAAAGCAGGCTTTTGAGGAGCTTTGTTTTTGCCAAGCACAGGTTCTGGAAAATCCTACTGAGACTGGTCTATCTGCTGAGGAGAATGCTTCGATTTGGTGGCATAAGCTTGCTTTTATAATTGATAAATTTATCTTACAAAAGTCTCGGATTCAATGGCTTTGCTTAGAGGATCAAAACAATAGTTATCAGAAATAACATCAAGTTTTTAACAAGAAGTAGTTCATCGTTTTTAAACATTTCTCTAGTCTGAACCGAGAAAGACAGAGGATGTGTCTGTAGAGAGGCTGCAATATCTTTTGAACTTTTGATGCTCACTTCATGAGGATGGTTCACTTTTATCTCCTGTCTCATTTCTGGAAATTCAACAAGCGTCGTCTCTTCCTATTGGGAAAGTGTCTGGGCCTGATGGGTTCACAAAAGAGTTTTTTTTTTCAGGCGTCTTGGTTGGTGTTGGGTTCAGATTTCATTATAGCAGTGAAGTCGTTGTTTATGTTCAATTTCCTGCCCACAAGGGTCAACTCTACTATCCTGTCTTTGATACCAAAAAAATCCCAGCACAGACAATGAAGGATTATAGACTGATAGCATGTTGTAATCTGCTCAACAAGGTTATCTCAAAAATCCTCGCAAGTCGCCTCAAAAACATCCTCCTAGATGCCTTTGACCTTAACCAGAGATCTTTGTTCATGGTAGGTTGTTACTTGAAAATGTGTTACTAGAAACTAACATAACGAATGGATATTATCTGCCTAACCTAAGATATCACCCTACTATAAGTTTGATTTGGAAAGCTTTTGATATAGTCAAGTGGTGTTTTATTACGTCAGTTCTCTAAGCCATGGGCCTTTCTGATTCATTTATAAAGTGGATCCACCTTTGTATTTCCACAACATCCTTCTTCATAGTGCTCAACAGGAATAAAAAGGTTTTTCACCATTGGCAAGGGGAATTCTTTAAGGTTGTTTGCAGATAGAATAGGTTTTAATCCGATTATGTAACTGCAAGTGCACGGTGAAATACACAATAGTAATACATGATCGGATCCACAAAGACCAATACCTACAAATAGAGTATCAGACAAGATACTAGTTACAGCGATAAAAGAGATTGTTTTATGGTTTTCCAGTCTCTGAATTCAATGAAGTAAATAACAAGTAAAGGAGATAGCAATGCAAGCGAGTTTGTAAACATATGAAACAAGCGTTGGAAATGGAAATTCTTAAGGATCTCTCTTCATTATAATCATATAAGAGTAGACATGGAAACAAATTACAATGACGTCTCGAAGTCAAATCACCAATATTAGAGTTAATATATTTATGTACTGCTAACACCCTATGCTCAACGTCCAAAAAAATACTAGCTTCCACTGTATCTCAGATTCTAAACAAGCTTTAGGTTTAATCAGTTCACAAGGTGCAGTAACATCAGCTTCGTTGGATACAGAAACTTTTCTAGTAGATATATCGGGAATTCAATCAACATTTTCAATTCGATTAAAAGCAAAGAATAAGAGGCTAGGTGATCAGTCAAGTCTCAGCTTTAAGAATATCAGTAAACAAAGATCTAAAATCATAAATCCATAATCTTTCAGTTTTCTAGATAATTTGATATAACATAGTTTTTACAGTTTTTATACCATGATATAAGTCTTTTATAGGGTCTTTATATTATGTTTTGAGTTTGTTTCGAGATTTTTTCAGGTCTAGGTACGTTTAGGGCATTATAGAGATCACTGAGGCCATTGAAGATTAAATAGAAGAAAACACGCAGCTGTGCAGGAAAAAAAAATTCAGAGTCGATATTTGGAGAGAGTTTCGACCGAAAAATCCTTGGTGTCGTTCGACACCGATGATGTTTGATGTAGCCAACTTAAGTTTCAAGATTTTCACTTTTGACCCAGAGTTTTCCCTATTTGCAAGAAGACCCCTATACATTTATAACCTATATAATATATTGGAAAAGTCTCTCAAATAGAAAAATTAAGTTTTTGCTTCAGTGTTGAAAATTTTAAGTATGAGTAAGAATAAAAACTCACCTCATATTTATAGACGGAAAAAAATAATGGAAATCTACTAAAGCTTTCAATGAAGATCGCTTTAACATTGGACTTTCAGCCATTGATTCTGCCTAACATGCCAAACACACAAAACACCTCGTAGGAAGATCATGGAAATTCTAGCAAGCTGGGGAAGGGGGCTAACTGTTGGGGTCGAAACCGGTCACGATGGAATCAATGTCTAAAAACTCCATAGGAAATATTTTTTTCCAAAAAGAACTAAAAAACGATCAATAACAAGTTTTCACGAAAGATTCTTGATATCTTCTAACAAACGACTTTCGCAAGTACGACAAAACGAGAAACCTTCACTGTCTCCTCGACCTCGACCCTAGTCCATCTCGCAATCATGGCGGGATAACCATGCAAAAATTCCATCTCATATTGAGGGCAAGACAACCACTTCCATTGGTCCATCTCGCCATCATGGCGAGATGACCTCGCCCATGGTCCATCTCGGCATCATGGCGAGACGACCATGCCTTGTTCCATCACGCCATCATGGTGAGACGACCTATCCTTGGTCCATCTCTCCATCATGGCAAGACAACCTTGCCTCGGAGAAAGTTAGATTCATTCTTGCTTTCTTACAAATCAAACTCAGTAGTGCAAATTTCAGTTTCGACAAAGTGTAGCTATTTTCCCATATATCTTATCTTACAACAACTTATTCACTGATTTACTGTTTTAATAATTATCTCCTAGTTTAAACTAAATTCTAATAAATCTATGGGTAAACGACTTATTTCCACACCATAAGTATTATATAGTAACAGTTCCTCACAATCTTTCATACTCGTCTTTATTGCACACATTTTAATTATATGAACAAAATTGCACACATTTTAAGTATATGAACCTATTTACCCACATTTTCAAAGATGGAAACCCAAAACCACACAGCGAAAGTTTAGCTTGATTTTGAATCTAAACTAATATCAAACTAATTAAACCACTTGGTATAGAACTGAAATTAAAATATGACCTGACATGATATCCAAATAGAACACGACCCAACATCCTATCAAATATTTGGGCCGGGTTCTATTTGGATATCACGTTGAGTCGGGTTTTAATTTCAGTTTGATACCAACTGATTTGAGCGGTTTAACTGGTTTGATATCGGTTTAGATTCTAAACCAGTAAAACTAAGCTAAACCTTTGTCTGTATGGTTTCAAGTTTCAATCTTTAAAAATATGGGTAAATATGTTCACATACTTAGAATGTGTGCAATTAGGACGAGCATGAAAGATTATATAGAATTGTTACTATATGGTACTTCTGGTGTGGAAATAAGTCATTTACCCTAAATCTATTATGCATACATGCTCCATGTGGATTTCATCCCCTAAGTATTATAACTAAATCTTTTGTTTGAGAGAGAAATCTGCTATAAGACAATTTGAGCGATATCAGGCGGATACAATTAACAGCCTGCTCTTTCCTTCATGTAATAGGCTCGACGGTATTTCTGATTCGGATGCTCTTCCAAGCTGAAATTTATGTTCTGTGGAGAGAAAGGAATTCTATGAGACATGGGATAACTCGAGTAATTGTGGAAACCTTAACAAAAAGGATTGACCGAATCATCAGGAATTGTATCGCACCTTTTCAGCACTCTGGTAAGCATAGGTTGGAAGGTTTACTCAAATGGTCGTTCAAGGTTACTTAAAAATATGTAGCTTATGTTTTCTTCTTAGACCTTTTAGGCTTTCATAGATAGAACACAAAAAAAACTTATAAATTTTTAATCAATAATTTGATATTTCATCAGAAATAATAATAACACAAATTAATAGAAATATAATATTTTATTTTATTGATTCTAAATAAATTAATGATAGCATCAATTATCGTGATTATGTTAAATTATACATCTTTGTATTATTTACAAATAAGTAATTTAAAACACGATCATCTGGTTTTGTGATTTAATATAAGGGGTGTAACTCAACTTTTTTTTTGTAGTAGCGCAAGAGTTATAACTTGATCGGGTGTTGGTGTCTGGCCGAAATAACATATGTAAAGGTGTTGGTGTCTGGCCGGAAAAACATATGTAGAGGTCGACATCGACAAACAAGCAAAAGAGACAAAGGTGAAGAGATGTTTAGAAACTACATGGTGGTGGAGGACGAGAGATGTAGCTCAGAAATTTAGATGTAGACAATGGAGAAAGTAGTTCACGGTGGAGATTCAACATTGGAAAGCAACGACGAAGAGACGTTCAACAAGATGTTCATTGAATAGTGAAACAAGTTGTTTCTAAAAGAATGAGACTAGAGATTTGTTTTGAAAATCAGGATTTTCAAAAGGTGAAAAATAAAATGATATAAATAATATGAGAAAAAAATTCAAAAGATTAAAAATAAATGGACCAAGAAAGATTGATCTAATTAGATGGTTAAGGACATGAAAGTCAAAACATCCTCTCTAAGAACATCTTCAACCAAAGATCATCACTTCGAAAATGAAGATTTGAAAGTTGATTACTCCAACCATAAATTCTTAAAAAACTTTTTAAAAGTATACCGATTTTCATTATAGTTCTTAAATGCAAAATGAATTAACTTTTAAAGATTTTTTGAAGGATTTATAGTTGGAGCAATCAACCCCCAAATTCTCACTCCTTTTAGAATAAAGTGTTGGGTTGGAGATGCTGTAAGTGCTTTTCAGTGACACTACAACTCTAAATTATATGTTATGTGTAATATTCTCTACTACTAGCGATTAATCCGCACATCCACACGGGTGTTGGTTCTTTTTTCTAAATTGATAATTTTTTTCATGACGAACATTATACATTTTCCATGTGATACCATATAACTAAGTGTATAATTGTTATTTGAATATTTTATGTTTCTATGCATATGAATTGAACCCGAATCGAATCGGATAATATGGTATTTTAGATTTTTTTATTTTATTTTTAGGTTAATTTTAGCTTGGATACAAATACCCGAACCGAATCGGGTAATATAGTTACTATAGTACAATTATCAGAAGTAAACTCATCTTGACTTAGGAGGACCCGACTTGAAACCAACCATTGATTTAGAATACTCAAATGGAGCTTAATTTCAAAACTAAAAAAATCTGATACCTGAAAGAAATAATCCGAATCCGAACGGATACCCAACATGCCTAACTGATTTTGTAAACAAATAAAAAACTCTTGTTAACTGTTTTGAATTACTAGCACAAATGGACTAATTAATTATATTCAAACATGTCGAATTATTATGATTACCAAGAAAAAAAAATTGTTGAACTATTATGGTAAAGAGAATTAATGAAATAGTTAAAAATGAAACAAAAATATAGAAGATGTAAAAATATTTTAAAATAAGTAAGTTTTATCTTGTATTTTGTAGTAAATGATGTCCAATTATTTATAAAAATAATAAATGAAGTGCTTTGAATTATTTTAAAAAGAAATGAAAATATGTAAAAATCACTTAGAATAAGTAAGTATTATGTTGTACTTAATTCTGAATTTTTAATATAATATATATTATCATATCAGAGTTTTTTCGCATCATGTAAGGAAATATTTTGAGGAAATTGATAAGAATAACATAAAGTAAGTATCACTTTGCAAAAATACACACTATTAAAAATTTATTAACATTGGGTTTATACTCTATTGATTATTGTTTAAAGTTTAGTGCTAAAGGGGTGAGGTTGAGTTTCATTTTTTTTATAAATATTTAAAAAACTTAATTAAGTTCATTTTCATCAAAAAGTTAAGCTATTTTTTGAAAATTGTTATTTATTAAAGGTAAATTTTCAAAGTGATATCAAACTCGTTCTAGAATTGCAATTTCCCCAAATATTTTGTAATTGAACTTTTGTAAATAAGTTGGTCAACTCAAACAAAATGTTGGACAAAATGTGACCTGACAATGGGACACTAAGACCATCATTATCCTGGAAACCCATGTGGGTTTCCAGTTTTTTTTTTCTTTCATTAAAAAAATAAAAATAAAAAGAGAACCACTCGCGGGCCGCCACGTGTCAGTGGGGCTCGCGCACAGTACTAAAACTTGTCTAAGATCGACTCTTATCTGGCAGTTTCGGCAACCGGTTTTTTAAAAAAAAGTGGATCCCACTGTGAGACCCACCACTAAGAAATTCTCTAATATACCCCGTTAATGATGCCCTAACATCAAGATCCTTTATATATTAAATTATAAGTCACTCAATCAATCATATTATGACACATGGCCAGTGCCGTGCAAGCATTTGTAAATGCCATAAGCGATTAGAAATAAAATGACTCTAGTTAGATATAAAATATTACAGTAGTTAGTTTAATAGTAAAAACAGATAAAAAAACTATATATACTACTAAAAAATATTAGTTTTAGATTTTTCTAAAAAAATATTAAGTAAATTTAAAATTTTAAACTTTTAATCAATTCCATAAAAATAAACAAAAAAGACTAAACCATTTAGCATTTTATATGATATGCTTAAAGCAATATAAAATGACAAATCAAACAATCTCTTATATGATACAACCAATTTTTATTTATTGTATTATATTTTAATAATTGAAAATGATTATGTATCATTTTGGTTGTTTAAGCATGAAAACTATGATTTTATATTTTAATTGATTGAGTTTGAATAGATGAAACTAAAAAAAAGTTATGCCTTATATTGTTTTTAGAAAATTGGATGCCCTAAGCCAATGCTTCAATTTTTAACATTGAGGCACGGCTCTGCACATGGCTAATGAAAAAATAAAATCAATTGAATAAAATAATAGAAAAATCGAGCACTTAGACAATTAAGTAACAATAAAAACTTTAACCAATAAAACTTCAACTGCAAAATAAAAAAATCCTTGATTCCCTCCGATTACTACTACCACGTTTAAATGATCATGTTATCTATACAACTGTTTCATCTTCTATATATTTTCAGTCAATTAATTTCCTTTTTTTTTATTTGTTCCTTTCTACTTTTTATTTATAGTTTCCGTCTACTTCATCTCTTTTTAGGGGGGTTTTGAATAAAGCAAACAAAACAGAATATTATAGCATAGTCGGCAAGAATTGAGGTAATAATAAATATATAATTGTTATAGAAAGGATTTGTTAAGGTAATTAATAATACTTTATCTTTCCTTTGAAAAAAAGAAAAATTATTATTTCAAATTTGTTAAGAAAGTAATAGGGGAACTTGTTGTGTGGTTGATTCTGAATCTC